>WWET01004074.1:47507-60372 GCA_011038615.1 Limnodynastes dumerilii
GGAACTGTGATATCAGGCACTCTTCTTCACAAAAAAACAGTGAGGACAGTGAGCTGCCGCTGGGGCCCCTCTGAACCACGAGGCCCGTCACAAGTGTCCCCCTAGTCCCCCCCTGTCGCCGGGCCTGTATGGGCAACATCTCCACTTTCCCTTCCCCTTAGTTTAGTAAATCTGGCCCTAGATTTCTTTGCATACGGAAAATGCACAAAGAGCTGGATCAGATCTGATATTATTATTTGGGCGATTCTGATTGACGTTTGTATGTGGACAGATAGGTTCCAACTTTGACACCACATATCCACATATCGCTTTGCCAACCATTTAACCACTCTTCTATCACAGACGGAATTCCACTATTAAATGCCTAACCAAACTTTTCTTACTTGCGCCAATGTAAAATATTGATGGTGGGGATGTCTGGATCAATACGCAGAGAGAGGAAACGACTACACTGTACATTGTCCTAAGACGTCTTGTCCATTTGAAATAGCAACACAACGCCTCTGTAAGAAGTGTAATTGAACCATTCGACTGGGCTGTGTTTTGAAACCCTGAACACAACGTCAGCAGATAACTGTATCCACATGTGCATGTTAGGGCATTGATCACCACTGACATCGATTGCAGTTCCGAGGGAGAGAACCTACCTTAAAACGTCCCATCCACCCCCCACTTGTGACAGCAACCCGCCCACTGTCAGAGTGTCAAAGGGGCTGATCTAGAGGTGGACAGACACGTGATCGTGCAGTGTATCTTGGTGTGAATTTTGCATTGCAGCTGAAGCACTCACAAATATCGTAACAACCATTTCCAGAGCAGATTACAGTGCACTACCCTGTATTTGTGCAATGAACATACAGGATTGAATTGGCCATAGGACTTACAGGGAATTTTCCCAGTAGGCTAGTGACCTCTAGAGACCACTCAGCAGCTCCTATTTTATTTGAAGAAGACTAGGATGTTCACTGTCATTGGTGGTGGTTGCTAAAATTATGTTTGTATAGAACATAGATCATTAGAATGTTGTATGTATTGGGAGGCGGTCACTAGGATTCTCTGTGTATTAGGTGGTGGACACTTTGCTACTGTATCGTGGTTGCTACTAGGGTGCTCTATGTATTGGATGGTGGTCACTATGCTACTGTATTTATTGGGTGGTTTTTACTAGGTATGTATTTGGTGGTTGTTACTAGGTTGCTGTATGTATTTGGTGGTTGTTACTAGGTTGCTGTATGTATTGGGTAGTTATTACTAGGGTGCTGTATGTATTGGATGGTGGTCACTATGCTACTGTATGTATCGGGTGGTGTTTACTAGGAAGCAGTATGTACTGGATGGTGGTAACTAGGATGCTGTATGTATTGAGTGGTGGTCACTTGGGTGGCAGAGACTACCTGCATTGCATAGAGGTCACTATAAATGTCTTTATTGGATTGTGAAAAATTAGTCAGTTGATGTTGTCTTTGCTACTCTTTTACATAACACACTTAATTTGCAATACATAACCCTGCCCCATATCATGTGTTTTGCTCTGTATTTGTTATATATTTCTTTATTCTCTACTTATCCAGGTTACATATTATTTTGCCTCTGCCAACAGTGATTTTGCCCACTTGTGGCTTCTTGCACATTTTTTTTCCAGGGCCTCTTTAAGTTCCCAGTCCGCCTCTGTGTACATACATATGGTCACGTAGCTGCTATAATCCTTAGCACCACTGGATCGCACAGAGGACACAAAGCTCCCTAAAGCTGGAGCGAATATCGGCCCGATCCTACAATTATTGTGGATCAGGCCAAAAATCGCTCTAGTTAGCGGCCAGGATTCATTTTTAAAATGTCCAGTAAACGTAACAGAAACACTCTGATACGTTTATTTCGTTTTTAAACTTGCTTGATTTAGATCGGGTGCTGGCGCTCAATAATTTAAGGGAGCCAATCAGCTTGCTGAATGGCTTCCTATTCTTTTAGTGCCTCCCTCTACTGGTTAGTCGAAGCCGTGTCGAGTGTGGATTTGGCTGATCCCTGTCTCTACTACTCCCTGCACTTTCCTTGGCAGGAAATCTTTCAGTTTATTGTGCAACCCCCTGATGAGATCGACAATCGTCCCAGTTTCAATGACTAGTTTTTGGCGCCCAGTGTTTGCTTGGTGTGTGCATGCATGACATTCACAGGTGAACGTTTTCTGATGAAAGTGGTCAAAATACACTCACTTTGGTGATGACTGGATTCGGTCCGTTGCTCTTAAGGCTAGATGGGGTGTATGGTGGCACATGCCCACATACAGAAATCAAAAGCAGATTGCAACAGAAGGAAACAAGGGAAATATTGGAACTGAGTATCTGACCCCTTGTATTTAATGTACATACACGGATAAGCCGCTGGTCAGCACATCAGTGATGTCTTTAGTACTGGAGCTCTACTGAATAGCAGAAAGCAGAGAAAGGGAAAATACAAACAGCTCATATATTCTTAGCTGTCACACATGTGGATTTCATTTCCTTGATAACTTGTTTAGAGGATGCCTCCAACTCAGCATCACCAGGACTGAAAGCTGTGTCACCCGTGCGGACTACTATAAATTGTGCTGCCTCCCTCTATTACTAGCTGGACACAGCGGCCTCCTCACACTAATTACTCTTCCTGATTAAAATAATCACTCAAACTGACCTCTGTAGAGTCTACAGCGACTGATGCCAATGACGTACTTTATTGTGTGACCCATCATTAACCTCTAAATAACAACAACCCTCCTTTTATAGTTAATCAAACATTCAAGAAATATAATGCACCATTGACTGGACACAAGCAACTTCATTTTCTTTTGATATTGGCTGCTTTCTTATGAAGACAAACTTAGTTATGTTTGCAATTCCAAGATCGCCAACACCCTCCAACATGACCCCATTCCATTTGGTATAAAATGCCCTGCTCCTGCGTTTCAAATAACCAGTTACTGTGGTAACATTTTAAACAACAGTTATTCATTAAAACCATAAAACCAGGTGAGTGACAGTCGGAATCTCGGGAGTGGAATTTTCTGTACCTACTGGAATGGGTCATGTTTGGGGAGCAAGCGGAGACGCCATAATTGTAAAAGAGTTTTTATATTTGTTGCTCAATGTTAATCTTGGTCAGGGCCAGATTAAAATGGGGCGGATGGACTACAGCTCCAGGCCTACATCTGAAAATAGGCCCATCGAGATATCCAATTAATTTGATGATTATCGCTCCCAGACGGCTATGTGGCTCTAATTGCTGCCCTCCACCTATGTTTTCCCATGTACCTCGTTTGCTGCTCTCTTACTGAGCTGATCTCTGATGTCATTATTATTCAAATGGGCAATTTTGGAGCAGCTGTGTATCTTTGTTGCAGCAGTTCCTCCCATCAGCCATTGTGGGGCGCCGATTTGCCTTGTGAGACTTCATGGAGTTAAGTAATGTTAGTAAGTTTATGCTCCTTGGGCCTGGTCCAGACCTACGCTGGTGTGCATAGCGTATTAACGCCGAGCGTAGCTGCGATGCCCTCCCATAGGCACTCCCCTTGCTCATACTTAGTTTTGCTTTCTTATGCTCGGCAAACCCCACCCTAACTTTTTTGTTCGTAACCACAGGCGTCCGTAAGCTCAATGCGTAGTTACGACGCTTAGCACGCCCATACTTAAATGCCTCACCCCGCCCTCGGAGCGTATTTACGGATTTCGTAAGGTAGGCACGCCCCCACGATCGTTGATACAAAGCTAATACGCTCACGGCTCATACGCTTAGAAACATCTGCCCGCACATGCACAGTAAGGACAAATAGCCGTTTTTACGCTTACGATCGCGGTAAAAACGCACATGAGCGTAAGTCTGGATCAGGTCCCTTGTGTCATACTAGTCACACTAGCACATGGCTGCTTCTGCCCACTTCAGTGGGCCCTCTCAGCTTTAGGCCCTATGTGGCCCTTAATCCAGCCTAGATCCTTGTTCATTTGGAACACCAGCGGCAAAAGACATCATTTAAACCTGAGCCCTGTGACTACCCAACCGAGGCACCTCAGAAGATTAAAGTCCCAGAATACAGCACACAAAGCTAAATAAATACTTACATTGGACCCAATCCAAACCGCGGCACAACAGATGCATTCCACACAAATGCACATGCTAGATGTTCCGTAACGGACCTCTAAGTGTACGGTACTTAGTAAGGAGGGCGGGGGGCATTTAAATTATACAGTAAGGGTGGGATTTAGTAAGTCACCTAAAGTCTGCACCAATGAGGGGAGTGACAGGAGTGTAAACTCACCTCTCCCATGCGGACTGTAAGAACCTTTGCGTGCGCGGTAAACGCATGGGGGTCCATTTTTCTTGCCACAAAGAGCAGCAAACATGGATTAGTTATTTAACACGGCAAGCAAAATTATTGGTAAATGGACCGTATTCAGTGGCGTATCTACCATGGGTGCAGAGTGTGCAGTGCACACGGGCCCCCGCAGACAAGGGGGCCGCCCATAACACTGACCCTGCACCCAATGGAAGATCCCAGTACCACCTATTTCTGTACAAACGGTGACGGTCTCCAGCAGCCTTCCGTTCCCAACAGTGCACTGCGAGCGGGTGTCACATGGGGATGTCAGGCGTACGTGCACTGCGCAGCCTCACGCTCTGCAAACAGAAGAGGAGCGTGAGGCTGCGCAGTGCATGGACACCTGACATCCCAGCGTGAAGCCCGTGCAGAGAGTGCACTGTTGGGAAGGGAAGGCGGGTGGGGGGGGGGGGGGGGGGGGGGGGGGGGGGGGGGGGGGGGGGGGGGGGGGGGGGGGGGGGGGGGGGGGGGGGTGTGGGGGTCTGCACACGGGCCCCTTCATTTCTAGAAACGCCCCTGACTGTATTCACACCTAATAAAGTAGCTAAATATACGCAGGCCGTGTGCATAACTTGCCGTCTTTTTGCCAATTGCGCATGAGCCATCCAGATGTTACACACAGAAACTCCACGTCTAATGAGATCCGTAAGAATGGGCGGTGCCAGTACTCAGTAATTAGGAAGTTAGGAAAAGTGGGCGGGGGGAGGCATGTAAATAGGGCAGTATGGGCGGGGTTTACAAAGTACGGACACACAAACATATGCAGGGAGAGTTAAGGTAGCGATATGGAGACGGAAGTCAGTAAAGATCCGTAAGAACGAACGGAGTGTCAGGGGAGGGCACTTGACACTTAGTTGCGTATTTTTGCTAATCCGCACGCACTATGGGTCGGAACCAGAACTACGTCCGTCTTCCATAGACGGACGTAGTTCAATAAACAGTAGCTACTACGCATGCGCAGTAGCTACTGTTTATTGAACTACGTCCGTCTATGGAAGACGGACGTAGTTCTGGTTCCGACCCTATGTCTTTTGAATCTCTTTTCTCCATATATAAAACATGGACAGGATTCCTGCAAGTGATTAGTAACTGGCGGATTTAAATAACGATACAGGAATTATCATTACTATTTCGTGTCAGTGTGATACATTGGATTAGAATTTAATTAGTGGTAAAGTGTTTTTTTTTCTAATACCAACATTGCAATGCTTTAGTTTTTTGTTTGTTTTTTTCCCCAGAGAAGTTGTTTTTTTGTTTATTAATATTTATGAACAGGTTTTTATATGGCGCCATCAGATTCCGTATTGACAATCATTATCATAAGACTGGGGACCAGATTTACTAAGCTGTGGGAGTGGAAAAGTAGAGATGTTGCCCATAACAACCAATCAGATTCTAGCTGCCATTTTCTAGAATGTAATAGGAAAGTGAGAGCTAGAATCTGATTGGTTGCTATAAGCAACATCTCCATTTTGAATTCTGGCCCTTTGTGGTATCAGACAGACTGGGTGGGTGAGGTATGTTGCTGAACATAGGTAAAAATACAGTATTTGTAATGTACATTCTCTTACAACAAAGAGAAACCTTAGTCACATCTACAGTACGTGAGATTGGAAGATCAGATTTATTGTCTTAGAGGACCTGACATGACCTAATCTGCAATCTAACAGATGTAATAAAGATAAATCGGTAATCGTATTTATAGTGATTTTTGTTTTCATTATGTGGAAAACTTAATCTCCTGGGACCGGATTCTAATCTCCGTGCGTTTACCTGCGCACGGAAGTCAGTCCGCACGGAACAGGGGAGTGCCCACCCCCTGTCACTATCCTCTCTTGTATGGACTTGATGTGACTTACGCTGCCATAGGTCAGCCTTACGTCACACGCGCAGATCAGCGGTCTCGCTGATACGTGCGTAACCCTTTAATCACACCCAGACTGTAAAATGGATATGGTCCACTGATTTACGGACGCACGGAACTGAGATCTGCTGCGTAACATCTGGCATGTGTATTGCCAGTCAGACAGCCGAATATCGCATCTAGCATGGTATTCGGCTGTCGTGCGGGGTATGGTTCCAGAAGTAACAACCAGCTACAATATGACCCTGGGCTCAATTTACTAAGCTACGGAAAAGGAAAAGTGGAGATGTTTCCCATAGCAACCAATCAGATTCTAGCTCTCACTTTCCTATACCATGCTAGAATCTGATTGGTTGCTATGGGCAACATCTCCATCTTTTCCTTTCCCGCAGCTTAGTAAATCTGGCCGCTGGGCTGAGTCGCA
This sequence comes from Limnodynastes dumerilii, assembly GCA_011038615.1. Taxonomy (NCBI): domain Eukaryota; kingdom Metazoa; phylum Chordata; class Amphibia; order Anura; family Limnodynastidae; genus Limnodynastes; species Limnodynastes dumerilii. Next base: position 54,141 of record WWET01004074.1, read on the forward strand.
GAAGTGTCATCCTGTTGACGTGGTGTTATTAGCAATTTCTTCTTAACTGGATTTGTTACTATCCAATACTGAAACGGTGAGAGGGGAATTAATAACATTTCTTATTGATTGAGCAGTTGTGTGTTTTTAGGTTATCCTACAGTGAATCCAAACATATTACTGAAGATCAAGCAGGAGGAGGTTCTGCGCTACACATCTCATTGTTCTTCTGATGACCTGGAACAACCAGACAGTCCCACTACTGGTAAATGAAGTCTTCTTATATAAAATTGTGTGCCAAGAAAAACAGCACAAACTACCTCAAAAGTACAGAAATTACCAAAAGTTTCCTCCCTATGACCACTCTGTCACCACATCAGTTATGTATTAATTCAACACCTATAACTTTTATCTAATAAATAAATCCTCAAAATTGGTGTTTTACCCCATGTTCCTACAAGGAGGAAACTTTTCGTATTCCCTATACTTTTGGGTTGCTTTGTGTTTACCTTATATTTGTGACAGACATTTCTTTGTGGTTTTTTTTTTTTATGTTTACATTTTTTTTTTTTATTTACAAATTCCTCCTTGTGAATCTGGCTCTATATGAAGGTTACATTTACATCTTGCAGTTACATGCAGTGAGCAATTATTTTCTACACATTCGACAAAAAACAGAAGTTGCTGCTCGATTTTAGATGCATTAACTTATTTTTTATACATAATCCCTCTTGACACAACTGTATTGCTGGCAGTACCTCATAATTGACCTTTATCATTTTTTCCTCATTTTTTGTATCTGCTTAAAATATACATATATAGTCTTTTTAGTTTATTTTTATTTAGGGTTTTAAGTAAAATTTTAATGTAAAGGTCATGGTTGTTTCATGGAGATGAGTGTAAGCGGTGTAAAACATCTGCTTTTCTAGAAGGAACGTCAGTGACGGCCATGTTTATTTTTTGCTTTCTTAAGGTTATACCAGTGTGGAGCCGGAGTTCATTTCCATGTTGCAGTTGTACTGTATAGGGGCTGTGTACTGTATAGGGGCTGTGTACTGTATAGGGGCTGTGTACTGTATAGGGGCACTGCTATACTGTGGTTGTGTTCTGCCCAACCTCAGTGTGTGACCTATTGACTGTGTTGTGGACAGATTTGTGCGACAATCACAAAGTGTGGGATAACACCCCAAATAAAATTTCAAACTTCTTTTGTCCATAATATAATATATACTGTAGCATGGCATTGCTGAGCCTTGTAGTTCTACAGCAACAGCATGTTAAGCCTTCTAAGTATGCTGCACTGTCTCCAATGCGGGGAAAAAAACCAATGTTAAAAAAAACCATATCCAAATACATTAACATACATGTGTGCCTAAAATAAAAATTTTACATGGATTATATTGCCCCCTACTTTGTAAAATTACCCCCGGCGGCCACTCTGTTTTGTACTAAATGTCTTGTAATGTACTGTGTGTTGCATAAATGAAATAGAAAATATGACGTCAGTTACATTAGTGGGTTCTAGTTAGCGCTCTTTTGTTTATGACGTCATAATTACTATAAAAGGCTGCCCTCTAGTGACCGAATGGTCATTTGTAGAGGCAGCCATGAAGAGTGTGGTGTTAATGCATTATTGCATAGTATTTGTTGACACTCCCTTACTGTTTAAGTGAGCTTGATTCTTCAGTGTCTGTCCCTTACCCCAATGGAAGCTAGGAGGTGGGCTTTACTAGAAGGAGAGTGGTGTAATGGCTGAATAAAAAAGCTCATAGTTATATCATGGTCCCAGTGTCCTTTACTCAATAGAACTCAAGCAAAACATGGTGTCAGAAGTGCTTTACAACAACTATAAGGCTTAAAGTGGCCAGAGATCAGGCAGAAGTCATCTTACCTGTGAAAAGTGAGTAAAAGTCTGCTTAAAAAACAACAACATGGATAAGATCTGTCCTCCAAGTGGCATGCAACTGCTTAAAAAACAACAACATGGATAAGATCTGTCCTCCAAGTGGCATGCAAATGTCTGGTGATCTGTCAGAGAACTGGAAAAGGCTGAAACAAAAGTTTAATATCTACCTCGCTGCCAGTGGTGCAGAGCAGGAGGAAGAGAAAACAAAGGCATCCATAAACGCCTGAAGGTTGAGTCGGCGCAGATGCACCCTTACCCTGTAGATCTACCTATAACACCCTCTCATCCCTGACCCCATTACCATGACACAGTAAATAGACAAGGGATTTGGAAAAAAAAGGGGGCTCAGCCGAACCCCCTTTAAATTTATTCATAAGCATAGCCGAAGCTATGCATAATGATAACCAGTGACCTTAACTTGGTCACGCAATAACAAATAACATGTCAGCATAAAAAACCATGACAGATGAACAATGATAAATCACATTGAAACAAATAACCATACAAGGCATTACTAGCCAAATAATGACCAACAGTAGCAATGACCTTGCAGAATAATAATAACAAACAAGAATAACAATAATAAACAAGAATTAGGATGGTGACAGCAGAAGGCAGTGCACAGCCAATCAACAAAGGGGTCTGGAAAACCCCTTAAAGAGCCTTTAACGACCAGTGGGGGCATATAACCACCCCACTTGACGGGGCACCTATGAAATATCCCAAGTGGGGGCATGTAACCACCCCACTTGAATAGGCATCTATAAAATCACCAAAGTGGGGGCATCTAACCACCCCACTTGCAAGTACCCCCCAGTTAAGTGGCCCAGATACTCCCGACTACCCGCTGAAACCTGGACCCGCCCTTGAAACGTAGCCCGAACGTCACCGCCATTTACACAGGTGACAAAAACCTAAGCCAGGGTAGGGAATAATACAATTGACTACATTTTTTGGGTACTGTTCACCAGTCCACTAACAGTGCACTGCCTTCCCGCCGTCACCGGCTCCCGCCCTTGAAGAGGATAACAGCGTTGTGTCAAGCAATATCGTGGCTAAATAGCTACTATCCAAGGGAGGGAGGGTGGCTGAAATCCACCAAAGAGGGCTTGATGATCCTGCAGGGGGTTTATAAAGCCTAAGCCTAGCCACACCCCCTTTAGCTGCCCATTGGTCCTGCCAACTTTATTTAACAAATAAATAAATATCTGATGCTTCCTTGCTGCCTCCCACCCCCAGTGTTTAACTTCCCTCAGGCCTATTCTATGGCCCTCAGTTGTTCTTTTCCTTCATGTAACAGGGGAAGATGTGCTGGACATTTGCTGAAGGTCAGAGCATGGTCTAATCTTCTATAATACAAAAGTTTGAAGAATACTTTGTACCAAAGAAAAATGTGACAAATGAAAGATATAAGTTTTTCACTTGTGAGCAGAAGACATAGATAGGTTTGATCAGTATGTGACAGAATTAAGATCACTCAGCAAAAGCTGTGAATTTGGTGACTTAAAGGATTCATTGATAAGAGATTGAATTGTTTGTGGAATACCAGATAATGGGCTCAGAGAGAGACAGACCCTCCAACATGACCCCCTCCATTCGGTATTAATACTCTGCTCCTGCTCTTTCTTCTTAAAATGATTGCAGTCACCTGTGTTATACTGGTTATTTGAATAGAAAGGTGTGTAACACAGGTGACTGCAATCAGAGATTAGGAAGGAAGAGCAGGAGCAGAGTATTATGTACCGAATGGAGGGGGTCATGTTGGAGGGTCTGTCTCTCTCTGAGCCCATTATCTGGTATTCCACAAACAATTCAATCTCTTATCAATGAATCCTTTAAGTCACCAAATTCACAGCTTTTGCTGAGTGATCTTAATTCTGTCACATACTGATCAAACCTATCTATGTCTTCTGCTCACAAGTGAAAAACTTATATCTTTCATTTGTCACATTTTTCTTTGGTACAAAGTATTCTTCAAACTTTTGTATTATAGAAGATTAGACCATGCTCTGACCTTCAGCAAATGTCCAGCACATCTTCCCCTGTTACATGAAGGAAAAGAACAACTGAGGGCCATAGAATAGGCCTGAGGGAAGTTAAACACTGGGGGTGGGAGGCAGCAAGGAAGCATCAGATATTTATTTATTTGTTAAATAAAGTTGGCAGGACCAATGGGCAGCTAAAGGGGGTGTGGCTAGGCTTAGGCTTTATAAACCCCCTGCAGGATCATCAAGCCCTCTTTGCTCCAGCGTTGTGTGGATTTCACCAGCCAGAGCTAAGTACCTTTGTGCCTCATTTTCTGTCCTTTCCCTGTTCAACTCTTTTTTCTCTCCCTTCTATTTCTTTCTTTCCTCTCTGTCCTTCTTACCTTATTGAAAGTTGCTATGGCTGGCATTGGTGGCAGCGGTCGCGCCAGGCGTCTGGCCCGCACCCCAGCGCGCCTGTCTGACTCCCCCTGCCTCTCCCCACGTCGCTCTCGGCGGGAGCCCGTGGCCCGGTCCTCTGCGCTGCCCTCTGCCTCCTCCTCGCCGCCGCTGTCTCCGGGCGTCCCCCGGGCGGGTCCCGCGACTTCCGGGTCGCGGGCCCGGCCGGGCGGAAGTACGTCACGGCGGCCATTTTCTTGTGGCCAGCGGGCGTCGAGGAGGGGACAGATGCGGCGCAGGGACCGGCTGAGTACCGCTTCCGCTGCGCTCAGCTCTGCAGGCGGGGACGCTCCTGCGGTGGACCAGGGATCTCAGGATCCGTCCCCCGCAGGTGTGGTCCCTAGCCCAGGCCAAGGCTCAGGCACGGACATACCGCTCTCTTAGCCCTGTGCAGGGCAGGCTCAGGTGTGGACTCAGGATTCGGGGGTACCTATATCGGGTATAATACCCCCCACGCCCCTTACACTATTAGGTGCCAGCACCCCCCTGGATGCCACCCCAAGGGTCCCGGACTCCCCTCTTCTCTTTTCCACTCCGGCGCTGAGTCAGGCTCCACCCCTTCTCGCGCAGCAACCCCCCACGGGCTGGCCGCAAAGTGGGCCACTGCAAGGTACCTACCTGCCCCCTCAGGGTCCATACATCCAAGGAGGCCCTCCTCCTCAGGGTCCATACATGCAAGGAGGCCCTCCCCCTCAGGGTCCATATATGCAAGGAGCCCCTCCCCCTCAAGGCCCATACCTGCATCAGGGTCCATACATGCAAGGAGGCCCTCCCCCTCAGGGTCCATATATGCAAGGAGCCCCTCCCCCTCAAGGCCCATACCTGCATCAGGGTCCATACATGCAAGGAGGCCCTCCCCCTCAGGGTCCATATATGCAAGGAGCCCCTCCCCCTCAAGGCCCATACCTGCATCAGGGTCCATACATGCAAGGAGGCCCACCCCCTCAGGGTCATAACATGCAACAGGGTCCATTCATGCAAGGAGGCCCACCCCCTCAGGTCCCCGTCACTTGGGGTTCTGGGCCACCTGCCCCATATGGCCCATCTCCGGCCCCTCACTGGCCTTATTTCCCTTCATGGGGGTGCTACCCACCGCAGTTCCCGGTGCCAAATTGTCTTGTAGCGCAAGCAGGCGTAGGGGCGCCCGCGGTTATTGCTCAAACATCCCCTGAGGCTGTTGCTGTTTCTGTTCCTCCCCAGGTTGCCGCTTCACAACATCAAGCCAGCAGCATGGATCCGGTGAGCAGGCCTAATGCTCCGCCCACAACATCTGCAGCGGAGTTGCTGAGTACGGAGGACACCTCTGCGCCTATCACCGCATCCACCAGTGCCGCAGGGGCACCATCAGCCAATCCGGGGCCGGCCGCTCACGGTGAGTCTGATCCATGGCGGCTAGCGCTTTATTCTAGTGACTCGCAGGAGTCCCCTGACACTTCCCCCACCCCAGCTACTCACCCTAGGAAACTGATGAAGCTCCTGGGGAAGCATTTATTGGGGAAGGGTTTGGCGACTCCCGACACTAACAGGCTTGCTCTTGACAGTCAGGGCCCCCCCGTAAGCCAGACTAACCTTATGTACTGCTCAATAACCCCGGCGGCTCGCACGGTGCGCCCTAAGGTGCGTGAGCGCATTAAGAGGGGTATGTTTGTGGACGTTTTTACGGCAACAGTAGAGGGAAAGCAGGCCTGGGCGGCGGCCACTAAAAAGAACGGTATGGGGGAGGAGGCTTTCAAGTCCTTTGACAATTGGCTGATCGGTTTCTGTGCTTTTGCCGCGGCTTACTGTGAGGACCGCCCCGCGCAATGCGGGGACATGTTTACTTACATCACGGAGGTCCAGAGCCTCCATGTGCTATATCCAGGGAACGCGTGGCGCGACTACGACGACAAATTCAGGCGCAAGCAGGATGGGAAGCGTGATATTT
>WWET01004074.1:94288-105089 GCA_011038615.1 Limnodynastes dumerilii
TTAAACTACCTCCCCCCGCCCACCTACACTAACCTGAACGTAGGGACGCTGGGGGACGTCCCCTCCAGTGTCCCTACGGCACTGCTACGGACGTCCGATCCACGATCGGCTGTTGCCGTAGCGACGCCGGGCAACATCTGCAGATCGGCTTTTCAACCGATCTTACGCTTACGCCCACCGTCCTAGCGACGGCGGGCATAGGTCTGGATCAGGCCCAATGGGCAGAAATAAAAAACATGGGCACTATCAGTACCCATCTTTTTTATTTATGTCATTTGTGTGCCAACCAATCATTATGACTCCTTTTATAGTGCCCAGGGCCATCATTTGTGCCTCTTATTAACTCCAGCCTGGCCAGCCAATTGCTCCAATGCTAATGCCCACATACATATACATTGCTATGCCCACTGCCACTGCCCAGCCACAGTCTGCCACTAGCTGCAAGTTAACACAATATATAACAATAAAAAGTTCCTTACCTTAACAGCGTCCTAATGGTCCGTTCTTCTCCCTCCTCTCCAGGCAGACTCACCAACAATGCTCAATTGCATACAATCACACACTGGGATTCCCATTGGCCGGCGGTGAACAGCTGATTGCATGCTCGCGGCCACCCATTACCGTACTAATCTGAAGTAAAGGCCCTGCGGAGCCACGGTCAGCCAGTACAGGGCCACCGGAATGATGAACCCGGCGGCCCTATACTGTCTCCGACCGGCCTCCAAAGTGCTTCAGCCTACCGGGAAATTTCCCGGTAAGGCCGATGACCAATCCGCCGCTGTGCATTATAGATACAGAAGAGGGAAAATATAGGGTTCCACTTTATATTGACATTTACTGCCATGACACTTTATAACACTTATTGTAGGCATACCCTTCTCAGTTCTTTTATGTCATTTTCCATAGGTATAACAATCATATATAATATATTATACATAGTCACATATGGCAATATAATAACCCAGTTATTACACTTTCACAGCAAAAGGCTTTTATGATGGGCCCTAGTCTGGAAGGCTTGTCACTGTCAAGCTTTGCACTGCAGTTTCTAGGTAACCCTCAGTGTGGTGCCTTGGCCTGGTATGTAGGAAGAAAATGTGTCTCTGCTGGGGCTGAAGTCATGTTTTAACGGAGTCTCTGTAATGTAGCCCAGTAATTGTTTTATAACTGGCCTGGGGCCTGTAACACAGCCACTGTAAAACAAGGGAAATGCAAAAACCAGAGCAGCATTTCAGGCTGTCAAGGACCTAGCAGAAAATACAACCTGTGTGTGTTTAAGAGACATTACCAAGTTCACCTGCAATTTATAAAGAGAGCTGTTAATGAATTTTGTACTATAATCAAACAAGTAAATATTACTTGTATTGTGAGTCCCCACTGCGACACTTTTCAGCTGTCTCTATTTCGAATGACAGCCATGGTAGAATTTTATGAATGGGTGAAAATTTGATTCACATACTCACCCATTCACTTTTGGAAGCACCGCCGATGGACCACTGGAGAGGTGAATAACCCTCTCTGGGGACTTAGGGTTAGGCTTCGGTGGGGGGGAGAGACTTAGGGTTAGGCTGTGGAGGGGAGAGACTTAGTTAGGGTTAAGCTGCGGGGGGGAACTTAGGGTTAGGCTGCTGGGGGGGGAGACTTAGGGTTAGGGTTAAAGAGTAGGTTTGGGATAGCATAATTACTAACCTTTCGGAGCACTGTGTTCGGTTCTCCGGGGATTGATTGATTGATGATCAGGGATTGATTCATCGAGGCATAAGCAATCGATATAAGGCTGTTCGGGAGCGAACAGCCTTATTAAAATAGGGCCGTTCGCAACAGGGACCCACACTATTACTTGTGGCGCTATTTAGAACAGTCTCATCTAAATGTATTCTACTAACCAGCTGCTCCCAAAGGAGTGACTAACTCCAAAATGCAAGCAATTACAAAGGTAAAAGGAGAGCATTGGAAAGTAGAATATAAACACTTTATTACAATAGTACATCAATACATTAATATTTCATAGTCCTACCAAAAAACTATAGGCACCATATGGATTTAGAGCAGGCAATTGGACAAGACAGATTCCATCTTTAAAATAAGATTTTTTCCAAAATTATTATGTCATAAATTTTTTCTTAGTTTTGTTTCCCCAGAAATAAGAAAAAAAAACACAGTATCAATAATCAAATAGATAGGGGTGTGATAATAAGATGGCACTTGCTGCTGTAAAAGGGAGTCAGAAAATGATAGGTGAGCACACAGATCTAAATCCTATGTACAAATGTGTATCAAAACACAACAAATGACTCCTAAAAGCACTGTGCTATGCTAATGTAACAAGACCTATAGAAACAAACAAATATACATACAAGGACAATGCATTCATAAAGGTCAGACTTGTGACAAGGTAAACATGTTTGCTTTCTTTTTCTGGCATTTTTCCTAAACTTTCTTATACAAAGGTTGCTGTTAATAATGCATTTTTTAAATTTCCCCACTGCTCCTGTACACCTTCCATGTGCCTCCACTCTGCCAAGGAATCACTTACACATTTTGCCATTTCCACAAAATCCGCCTTCGTTAGTCTATCACCATTGTCTTTGTGTGGTACATGTCTCTCTCAGTCATTATACTAAACCATACTGCTTGATGATCACTGGGTGCTAGGTTCTCACCCACACTTACTTCTGAGATTCTGTGACCATTTGTAAGTTCCAAATCTAAGATGACCTCTTTGTGAGTGGGCTCTTTCACCAGTTGCTTGAGGGACGGTCCCTTTAATGAATTTAAAATGTCCCCACTTCTAGTGGAGCTTGCTGAAGACTCACCTTAGTTTACATCAGGTAGATTAAAATCTCCCATGATTATTACCTCCCATTTTAGCAATGTCTTGCAATAGGATATTGTTCATTTCCTCATCTTGTCCTGGTGGCCTATATATCATTCCAGCACGAAGAATAACCCCCTGGGTTTCTATAGTTAGCCAAATTGCCTCAGTTTTTCCTACTTTATCCTTCCTAAATATATTATAGCCCAGTCATGATTATCATTGCACCTTGATTACGTGATTCCCACAATATCCAGATTATCCCTTGACATTATTGCAATTATTTCAGGGGTTTTATATCCTAAGCTCCTAGCATTTGAACACATTGCTCTGAGAGGTTGCGTTATGAATATCCTATTCTTCAGTTTATTGTTATTGCTAGATATGTTTATATTGCTTTTTCTGTTCTCTTTTCCCTTAGTTGCTGTTGCTATGCTATCTTTTATTATTGACTGGCCTTAGAACACTTTTTGGTCGGGGGAGAAACTATTTTTATTATTTGTGTTACTGTCCCCCTCTCATAGTTTAAATGGTTTCTAATAAGGCATTCAAACTGCTAACTTAGGATATCTGTTCCCATAGATGATGGGTGCAAGCCATCTCTTTTATACAGGTTTATGTTTTGAAAGATGGCATGGCTATGTTTTATGAACCCAAACCTTCCTCATGACACCACTTCCTAAGCCACAGATTGAAATCACTAATGCTCATCATTCTTCTTCAAATCTGTGTATTGCCAGCACTTCAGAAAAAGTAACAGTATTTGCGACCTGCATAATAGCAGTTCCCAACTTTCTAAATTCATCTTTAACAGCCAAAACTCCAGCTTTGGCCAAGTTATTTGTCCCAAGGTGGATAATGACATCAACCTCCCTTTCCTTGCTCGCTGAATATTTAAAATGCACTTTTTATCCCGCTGAGCTGTAGCTCCAGTCAAGCACTTTACCTGATTCCTAATTTCATAACCTCTTTTCAGCTGGATAACCCTAACAATAGAATCCCCCACAAGAAGTGCAGTCCTACTCAGGGATTCCTTTTTCCACCATCAGGTTCCCTTAACGCTTCATGTTTTACATTACCCATTGTAATGCACTCCTGCCAAGTGCTGCATATGAGTTTTGCAAGGGCACAGCTTGTGCAATGTGTCCTTGCACAACTGGAACCTTCTTACCAGCATTCTTCAAAATAGTCCACCCAGTACGGCTCATGGGAGCTCTCTGAGGCAATGGTGGTATCAAGGATACAGACATCCAGGGCCAGATTAAGGATCCAGGCCTGAGGCTGAAAATGATCAAGTGCCTATTGAAATGGGAGTGACCACGACATATACTGTAGGTGTGGCCAGTGCTGTGCCCTGCTTCCATTACATTCTATGATTATTATTAAATATGATTTTTATGACATTTTACCCATAGGCAGTAACGCTACTTCCCACAAGACATGTCTTCATAACGGTCAACAGAAGATACAAAGTGACCTCAGAGCATGGGATAACAAAGGGAGGCAGAAAGGACCAGTTCTAGGTTGTTCAGCATCCCCTCTGCAAACTATGAATTTGTACCCTCCTGTTTTGTCCCCTTCTGACAGCCATACATTGCAGCATCCAGGGCCAGCATGATGCACTCCGCAGGGGAATGCGGTGCCATGCTGGATAGACGCCGCCACTCATCCCCCCACTTCTCAGAGTTGACATTTAACCAGATTTAACTGTGACAATTGTGAGAGCTGGTGCCGGTCCCCTATACAGGGGACCAGCCTGTGCTGTAGGTAGATCCAAGTGGGCTAAAGGACCTCTGCTGATGTCTAGCCCATGTTACCAGTCACCTGATCAGGGGAGGAGTCAGTGTTTCCTCCGTTTTTCTGTCTGTGCCGCACATGGAAGCTGCTGCTGTGTCCTGTCCCCTATGTCTTCTTACTCCATAAAGCTATAAAAAACTGAATTAAACAACATAACATAGAAGGGAGGGAACTAGCTATGCTGCCATCGAGATTCAAGGAAAATTAATTAGGTATAATTCTACCTTTCCTTATCATCGGTGGCATCATAGTAGCCTGGGTCATGCCCAAGCTACAATAGTGGGAGGGACACCAATAAAAACCACACAACACACTAAGTGCAAGAAAACCGCAACCCAAACATGATGCACATTAAAGGGCTGCACTAAGGACCTTCCTGAGAAATCTAGTGTCTTTGGAGACTAGAAGGTCAAGTTTGTTAGCAAAGGTACTAGAGGAAGCCCACGTGGCTGCTTTGCAGAGATCTTGTATAGAGGCAGACTCCCTGCTTGCCCAGGATGTGGCTACGGCCATAGTAGAACGAGCTTTGAGTCCTAAGGGGATATTTAACCCCTTAGAGATATAAGCCTGCTGGATGCAGGATTTGATCCATCTTGCAATGGTGGACTTAGAAGCTGGACCTCCCTTATTCTTGGCTTCTGGAATAACAAACATCTGCTTAGATTTTCTCAGCTTGCTGGAGCGCTCAAGATAGATTTTAAGGGTCCTCACAAGGTCCAGAGTATGCAGAGCCTTTTCCTTGTCAGATTTTGGCTGAGGGTAGAAGGCTGGTAAAACAATCTCCTGACTGAGATGAAACTTAGAGACTACCTTCGGTAAGAAGGTAGGATTAGTTCTGAGAACTAACCTGTCTGGATGGAAACACGTATATGGCTCTTCTATCCAGAATGATTGAATTTCTGAGACCCTTCTGGCTGAGCATATTGGGCCTGATTCAGAGATGCGATTGCGAAAAGATCGCAAATATACGCATCTAATGTTAAGATCCTAGCAGGTTCCAGCCCACTGCATAAACAGTCACTCCCCTTGCAAACAGCGGTGGATCTTAAACTTAGACCACCATTGACTAGCCCTAACTCTGCGCTGTCATTTGGGATCTTAAGTGACGTGGTAGCGTTCATTTAAGATCCTAAGTGTCAGCCCGCGCCCACTTTCCCTCATTTCCCTGCCTCCCCCCGCCCATTTCCATGCAAATCCTTAAGATCTTAAAGATTCGCAGCACTTAAGATCTTAAGTGCTTGCGTGCGATTCAAACTTACGCTCTTAGCGAATTTACGCTCCTAACCGCTACGTAGACTGCGTTGCACTATTACTACGCATGCGCAGTTTTGCGAATTTTCTAAGATCTTAAATATACGCTCCTAAGTGCCGTGGAAATCGTATCTCTGAATCAGGCCCATAGCTACTAGGAACGCAGTGTTCCAGGAGAGAAATTTAAGTTGTACCTCTTGCAAATGGAGCAGTAAACAGTGCTTCTAGCACGGTATTTAAGTCCCAAGTTGGTAAAGGTTTCTTAAGTGATGGCTTAATACGTGAAGTGGCCTGCATAAAGTGGCAAATATATTTGTTATCTGCTAGATTAGTGTCCATGATGGCGCTAAGTGCAGAGACATGCACCTTGAGAGTGCTAAGAGCTAAACCCTTATCTAGCCCAGACTGAAGGAATTCCAAGACAGTACCTATCTGGAGGGGATCGATAGAAAAAGAATTTAGTTCACACCAAGATCTAAAGATACCCCATACTCGGTGGTATATTTTGGACGTGACTGGTTTCCTAGCTCTAGTCAAAGTATGGATTACCTTAGATTAGAATCCTTGAGAGGAGAGATAGGCTACCTCAGCCTCCAAGCTGTCAACTTTAAGGCTCGCAGATCTGGATGACAATGCTCCCAGTTTGAGAAGTCCCGGGAACGTCAGGAGGAACCAGGGTCTACTGCAAGATTCATGACCTGAGGTCTTCTGGGCCAATAGGGCAGGATTAGGAAGTCTGAACGTGCCCTCATGATTTTGCTTATCACTCTCTGGATGAGAGGAAACGGAGGGAAGACATAGCCCAGACGACAGTCCCACATTTAGGAGAGAGAGTCCACTCCGCACGCTTCTGGGTCTCGGAACCTGGAATAGAATCTCCTTACCTTCCTGTTCTTGGAAGTAGCCATCAAGTCTATGTCCGGAATTCCCCACTTGTCTGTTAGAATTTGAAATGTGACCGGATCCAGTTCCCATTCTCCTGGTTCGGTTGTCCTTCGACTTAGGGAATCCGCTATCATGTTTATCTTGCCTTCTATGTAAACTGCAAAGATGTCTGTCAGTTCCTGCTCTGCCCAGCTTAGAAGGATGTCTGCTTGATTCATCAGAGATTGACTTCTTGTTCCACCTTGATGATTTATGTAGGCAACTACAGCTTTGTTGTCGGAATGTATGACTACGGAACAAGGTTTTAGAATTTAGATAGCAGGCCTCTATCACCGCTCTCATCTCTCTTACAGTGGAGTGCTCCTGGCTGAGTTGTGTGTTCCAACTTCCCTGAGCAATAAGAGTGCCGCAAGTTGCTCCCCATCCTCACGCGCTGGCGTCTGTAGTTATTACTATGGGGTCCTGAGGTCTGAAAGGATGTTCCTTCTGTAGGTTGCTGCTTGTGGACCACCACTTCAGGTCTTTCCTGACCTGTTTTGGGATGGAGATCAGCTGACTCTTGTTGTCTGGGTCCCAGTCCCATTGCCGCAAGAAGCAGGCTTGAAAAGTCCTCATATGGGCTTTTGCCCAATGCACCACCTCTATGGAGGCTGACATCAGTCCCAGAAGCTGCATGCAGTCCTCCACTGAATCCCAAGGTTGACTTCTTAGCTGGAGAGTCCTTTCTGACAGTGTATGGATGCGCTCTGGAGGGAGTAAGATCTTTTCTAGAGCTGTGTCCAGACGAACACCTAGGTACTTCAAGGTTTGGGTCGGTTGCAGATGAGATTCCTCCCAGTTCACTAACCAACCATGCTTCTGAAGCGTCTGAATTACACTGTCCGTGTGTTCAAGAGACTGACTGAGTGAATTTGCTGCCACAAGCAGGTCGTCTAAGTAGGCCCATACTAGAATCCATTCGGCTGCGAGGTTTGTGAACGTCCTCGGAGAGGTGGACGGTCCGATGGGAAGTGCTGTGTATTGAAAGTGTAGGCCGAATATGTGAAAACGTAGATACTTCTGGTGTATGGGAATGTGCAGATAAGAGTCTATTGACGTGAGAAACATGTGTTGGTACAGACCAGGAAGGATGGTTCTGATGGATTCCATCTTGAAATGTTTTGCCCATACTGCACGATTTACTTCCCTAAGGTCCAAAATTATTCTGAAACCCCTGGAATTCTTCCTGACAGCGAATATTCTGGAGTAGCACCCCCTTCCCTGTTGACTTAAGGAAACGTGGGTAATTACCTTTTGTTGAAGAAGGTTGAGCAGATTCTCCCCGAGAGCCTGAATTTCCTCTGGATCCTGAGGTGTCCGAGACTTTCTGAATACATCCTTCGGTGGCCTTGCTTTGAATTCGATGGTGTATCCTCTTGTAATTATATTCCGCAACCAAAGATCTGAAGTAGAGCGGAACCACTGGCTTGAGAAGTTCTTTAGTCTCCCTCCCACCGCCAGAAGTAGAGAGGGATGCATAGGTGTGGTGTCATTGCATGGGGGGCGAAAAAAACGATTTTCTCGTTCTTTGAAAATTTTGCTTGTTGACTCCTTGCCGAAATCTACGCAGGTAAGATCTTCCTGGTCTGTAAAGACACACGTCCCGTGTTTCTGCCTGTGAAGGTCTGGAGCTCTTGGCATTGTATGATCTCCTGTTGGATCTTTCCTGAGGTAACCAAGGAGATATTCCTCTGGAAAATTTGATGTAGCGAAAATTTTGCCTGTTGACTCCTTGCTGAAATCTACGGAGGTAAGCTCTTCCTGGTCTGTAAAGACGCACGTCCCGCATTTCTGCCTGTGAAGGTCTGGAGCTCTTGGCATTGTATGATCTCCTGTTGGGCCTGTTGAGGTAACCAAGGAGATTTTCCTTCAGAAATTTTGGAGATGATGTCATCAAGATTGGGACCAAAAAGGAAATTACCGGCAAAGGGTAATGCCACTAATCTGGCCTTGGATTGGGCATCCACTGCCAAGGGTATCTCAACCATAGATCCCTTCTTGTGGCTGTGGTAGCTGCCATAGAACGAGCTGAGCTTGACCGCATCCATGGAGGCTGCACAGATAAATCCCCAGCTGCACGTCTTGCACAGTCATTACCAGCTCACTTCACTTGACTCCATCAGATATACTTTTTTTCAGCTTATTGCCCCATACTCTTAAGACTCGCGAAGTAACCGCTGTAGCAATTTCTGGTCTCAGTGTTGCACCCTGAATGACATGCTGCTTTTTAAGGGATACTTCCATCTTTCTCTCCATTGGATCCTTAAACGCGTTAGCATCTTCCATTGGTAGAGAAGTTCTTTTAGAGATACGCGAGATGGCTGCGTCTATTTTAGGGGAATCTTCCCAGAATTTGGAGTCTTCAGAAGCAAAGGGATACATTTTTTAACTTTTATTTAACGAAAGGACCTTCTTATCCGGAAATTTCCATGACATCTTTGATAACCTGTGATACTGGAAACTTTCTGGTCCTCTTCTTGTGTTCCTTAAAGATTAGTTCTTGGAGCAAAATAGCCTCCTTGGTCTCCTGTATATTGAGAGTTTTAGTGATTAAATCCCATTCTCGTGGACAATCTTTTGAAATTAAAGATTCTTCCTCTTTTGAAGCGGAAGATTCAGCCTCTGAAAGACGTTCCTCCCCTGGTAAATAGGCCCCTTCTTCTGGTTCGGAAAGATCAGAAGCCTCTGAAACTGGAGCTCTGGGCCTCTTGAGTGTTAACTTGCTTAAATCCTCCTTGGTGACAAAAGTGGTTGTCAGAGTATTTTTAATGAGGTCAATGAAATCCTGCTTTGATGGTTGCTGAATCTGAGAAGTCATGCAGTCTGTGCACGTAGTAGCAGAGGTTTCCTCCGGGAGTGACTTATCACACAGAGAGCATTTAATAACTTTCTTCTTTTTGTGTTTATCAGAAGAGGCTAAAGGGTGTTTACCCTTACTGGTTTCAGCTCTAAGACAGAGAAAACCGTTTTAGAAGAAAAGCAAAGCAGACAAAGCGTTCTAATCTAACTGCTATACTGAATGGATACACTCACCCAGACCTCCTGGTCTGTGACCAATTATCTCTGGTGTCAAACAGAGAGAGACACCAGAGACAACAATCCAGTCTAGCGTAGTAGATACACACTGATGGTTACCGTTGATCTGTTTAAATACCGTCTATGAAACAGGGAGACGATAGGGAGAACATCCGGAGTTAACCTCCCATAAGGAAAAATGGGCCACGCCAAAATGGCCGCTTCCATGCGGCTTCTGCCCTTGCGGCCAGAAGTGGAATAACGTCACTTCCGGCACGACTACATAAGATCAGCCTCAGCCATCTCGCTGATCTCTAAGGAGAGTGGTGCTAAGGATCCATTTGGGCTGGTCAAGCCACCCGTTCCCCCGCCACCGCGACATTGCGGACCGGGGAATAACCTCAAGAATGTGCCTGGAATGAGGCATCGGCCGCGGGTGAGAAGCTAAGGTAGGACAAAAAATAACAATCAACCTGACTGGCTCCTATCCACGCAGGAAAAGAAAAAGACACAGGGCACAGGAGGTGGAGTCTATTTGTGTGTCAGGGGTGGTTTTTTATTTTCCTGGATTGGCTCCCGCCCCGTGGAGAATACCCAGGGTACTATGCTGCCATCGACGACAAGGAAATACGCTCAGGAGCAGCAAGAAGCAGGATTTTGCAGTACAGATAAACAGGACCGGGGAGGATTGATGAATGCAGTGGGTACACTCTATAATATACACCTAATCTTATTACAATATTCTTTATTATTACAATCTATAGGAGAATGAGATACAGTGGTACCTTGACTTACGAGTTTAATTCGTTCAGTTACTGAGCTTGTAACCCAAGTTACTCTTATCTCAAATCAAATTTCCCCATTGAAATGAATTGAAATGCTATTAATCCATTCCACCCCCAAAATGCCACCATTTTAATGTTACATGTTTTTAAATAAGAAAAACCAATAACCAGCACCCAGCACCCCCCATCATGTCCAGCACCCAGCCACACCAAC
>WWET01004074.1:107455-125191 GCA_011038615.1 Limnodynastes dumerilii
ATACACTGCTCCCACTCATCCATACTCACCCCACTCATGCATAGGCTTCCCCCTGCTCACCCATACGCTGCCCACCCCCACTCATCCATACGCTACGCTGCCCCCGCTATTCCATACACTACCCCGCCCCCTCTCATCCATGCGCTGCCCCGCTCACCCTGCCCGACCAGCTCTGTTTCGGCGCTGCGGATCTGTTCCTGCAGGTGTTGCAGCTCGGAACGCAATTCCAGAATCTCCTGGTAGAGCTGTTTCTTGTGCTGCTGCCCCTCCTCCTCCACCGAGTGCTGCACCTGCCATGTGAGGAGTCAGTGTCACCCAATCACAGCCCATACCAGGAACATGAGGAAGGGACATCACAATGACCAGCCACACGCCACGAGTTCTACATTCAATCATTACATCAGTAAGTGTCCACCCAGCCCCAGATAACTTACCGCCGAGTGCTGCAGCTGCTGATACCTGGATCACAGTAAAGGAGAATTCACGGCAACGAGTGGTGTATAGATGACAAAGCCTGCTATACCTTTATCCCACAGCGACATTCTGTACCAGCACATTTGGCTCTGGTATGGATTGCTCTGGTATGGATTGCTCTAGTCTCGCTAAGCACAAACAATCGAAGATCCCAAAGATGAATTTGCAGCGGCAAGAGCAGAGTATTCATCCTACCTTATCCTAACCCTACCTTCCCCGCAGCCTGACCCCAAGACTCCCCTATACCACTCACCTGCCTGGCCAGTGCGGCGGCAGGTTGGGAATGCATGAATGAGTATACAGGAGAATAAATTCTTAGCGCTTTTTTCTAAATCTTTTTTCTCAGCATTTTCTTTATGGAGACTACATCCCATTGGGGTAGTAATGCAATCCTCACACTCCCAACAGCAGTGACCGTCACTGCACCCCACAATCTATAGTCATGACACACACACACACCTGAATTTATTATTTGAAGTGTAGGTGAAGCCAGAATGCAAATACAGGAAGAATGTACACAGGACAATGCAATGCTGACCACTGTGCAGCCAGAGTAGAAGGAACTGAGACTTTCCCCGGAGAGTCCATGCCATTAAGGATACCACATGAGATTTCCTTCAATGTTCCTCACCGTCCTGAAACAAGAGCACAGGGACAGGGGTTTAGACAGGGCCCCAGGCAATGACCCTGATCACTGGTTACTATACAGTTCAACCCCTATGCCCAGGAGATGTCCCTGGGACGCTCACCTCTGGCTGTGAACGTGTCGGATCACATACTTCCAGATGTCAGCACACTGCCCTATGAATAACCTGTGTGATGACAGCAATGAGTCAGATCAGTGGATGTGTGTACAGTCTCCGGTGCCAGCGATGCCCCTCACCTCTGCAGCACCTCCTCAGAGGGCACTTTCTGTGGCGGAAGGCCCATCTCTTCCACTGCCCATCTCCGCAACTCCTGGGCCAGGTTCCGGCGATCCATCCCTGGGAAACAAAGCGGAACAGTCTGAGAATTCTACAGTACCCATTGTGCTGCACCAACCCGGGCAACCCCTGCCAGCGGCACGACAAGTCTTGGCATCTCCAGGCTATGGCACTAAAAGAACCAGAGCCTCCTGTCTGTAGCACCATCAGTCCCAGCATACCTCATATAGCACTACTACTACTACTACTCCCAGCATCCCTATATGTAGCACTACTACTCCCAACATCCACACATGTAGCATTCCTACTACTCCCTGCATAGCTCTTATATAGCACTACTCCTACTCCCAGCATACCCCACATGTAGCACTACTACTTCTCCCAGCATACTCCATATCTAGCACTACTACCAATCCCAGCATACCCCATATGTAGCACTACTACCAATCCCAGCATACCCCATATGTAGCACTACTACATCTCCCAGGATACCTCTTGTATAGCAATACTTCTACCCCCAGCATTCCCATATGTAGCACTACTACATCTCCCAGGATACCTCTTGTATAGCAATACTTCTACCCCCAGCATTCCCATATGTAGCACTACTACATCTCCCAGGATACCTCTTGTATAGCAATACTTCTACCCCCAGCATTCCCATATGTAGCACTACTACATCTCCCAGGATACCTCTTGTATAGCAATACTTCTACCCCCAGCATTCCCATATGTAGCACTACTACATCTCCCAGGATACCTCTTGTATAGCAATACTTCTACCCCCAGCATTCCCATATGTAGCACTACTACATCTCCCAGGATACCTCTTGTATAGCAATACTTCTACCCCCAGCATCCCCATATGTAGCACTACCACTACTTCCAGCACACCTCTTATATAGCAATACTACCTCCAGCATACCCCCATATATAGCACTACTACTTCTACCAGCATACCCCACATGTAACACTACTACTACTCCCAGTATACTCCATATGTAGCACCACTACTTCTCCCAGCATACCCCATATTTGGCACTACTACTACACCCAGCATGCCCCATATGTAGCACTACTACTACCAGCATCTCCCATATGTCGCACTACTACGCTCAGCATAGCACCTGTGTGAGACTAGTACCCGGCCTTACCAGTCCGTTAGGTCTTCTGCACAAGGTTCACCGGGGACCGAGTTCTCTGTCACCGGACACTGAAATCTTCCCGCCAGTCGCGAATTTATTACGTCATCTGGTTATACATGACGGGCACAGTTCTGCAGGGCGGCCGGCAGGGAGAGCCCGAGCAGCGCATTAGGTTTCTAACAAACAAGCGCGCCCTCTAGCGGTGGAAAAATGATCTGCTGGTGCTTAGCTTAAGTGACTGTTCTGCAATCGTCATCTCATGAATGTCATGCAGAGTAAAATGCATATTACACCATTACACCCCTTCCGACCTCACCCTCTAATCCCTTCACACCCTGTCTTTCTCTCCCCCCCTTCTCTCTTCCTCTGTCTGTCAGTATGCACGAGAAGGGAGTGAAAACCTCTGGTCACTTCACCTGCCCCCCCCCCCCATCATTCACCTGTCCTCCTATCCCTTCCCCAGTCACTCCCCTCTATCCCACCCCTTGTCACTCTGCCGGTCCCCTCTCTCTTTTGTAACAAGTGTGACTTACGCTTTCAGCCTTAAGTCACACTTGCGGATCAGCCGTCACTCCCACAGTGACACCCGCACTGTACTCTTTGCATGCTTCCCTGCGCACACCTTAGTGGAGGGGAAGTACTGCTAAGGTGACATGTGAGGGCGCAGTCTATTCGCCCCTGCGTGTGTACATGACCATAGTTACGAGGTCTGGATCAGTCCAATATGAGGACGTTAATGTGTATTGAAGAGAAATGTAGATTTATAACACAATGAGGACCCCCCTGACACAGAGAACATGGAACCATCGGAATAAGTGACCACAGATAATTCTTTCCATCTCAATCAATGGCTGTCCCAGGCCGCCGCGTACGGATCACAATACTGAAACTATGAGTGTATGGAATTCTGGGACAGCAGTTAACCAGCAGCACAGAGTATTACAGAAGGCAATGAGATGACTGTGTGACTGACAGGGATGGGGGTGATTGGGGCAAATTCATGGTGTTAAAAGTATATCTAAATAAAAGGGTGGGATAGGAATGTCCGCTAAGAGGTAAAACTAGAATAGTTCGTACATAAGTCTATGTAAAGGATCTTTGTTGTTCTTAGTTTTTATTTCCCAAAAATGTCCTTTCACTCTTTCTGATATGTCCTTGATCACAAGCAGAGAGAGAGAGAGAGCACCTCACCAAGCGTAACCGGATGTAAATAAGTGTGAACTAAAGCTGGCCATACACTAGACGATTATCGGCCCGATTTCCCAATTATTGGGTGATCGGGCAAATAATCGCTCTAGTGTATGGTACAGATAAATTTTTGAAACGTCAAATAAACACACCAGAAAGCTGCAGATGCGATTATTTGATCTTTCGACATGTTTGATTTAAATCGGGAGAAAGCTCACGATATGGCTCCCTATTCTTCAAAGCTGCTGCTGCTTTATATCTATGTACAAAGCTGCTCTGACAGCTTTGAAGGTATACTTTACAGCAGGGCATATTCGTCTTGAAGCTCCCTGACATTGCAGACATCAGGACCCATCTCCCGACAATCAGGACGCAAGGAGGACACAGGATCTCCAGCTTACTGGGACACGAGGTACCTGTATATAGACTTATACAGCATTGCACATATTTGTCTATTTTTTTAGCCGCTGCACCCGCCAGCTCATAGAGTGTGCCATCTGTATTTCTGGATCCTATTGAGGAACCCTCACCAGGGTAACAGCTCTGAACCAGGAGCTTGTTTTGGATTATTTACACCAACATACTTAACCCTGCAGTGGTACTGAACTTAGTCTAATTCCAACCATTTTAGACTTTTTTTACACTGCATTCTGGTACATAGCCATAGTACCTGTGAACATTATTTAGACTTTTTGGACATTCTTTTAGACTTGCCCCCCTTCCAGGTACACCTGGTAATCCTGCTATATTGTTTGCTTTTGAATTATGTTAATAAATGCTTTGTTTTACACCTTTCCTTATGTGAAGCACCAGTGCACTACCAATCTACTTCGATATACTTTACAGCTGTCGCTGTATAGCGAAGGACAAAGGACCGCAAAAGTGTGGGAAATCGGTAACGCGAACGCACGTGCGCGTGAATTTCGATGCTCGTACACGCTTTGATGCTTGGATTATTCTGAACAATTTCAGTGTCCCTGAGTCATGTCATGTCATGGATCATACGATCACACAGGATATGAACAGTATAGACTAACATGTTTGATGTCCCTTCTAGGCCGTAAAAAGCAAGAAGGGACATCTTCTGCATATGTGGTACAGCCACAATCTGCCACATCTCCTTTTGGAACCTAGAGGTCATCATCATCATCATTCTCTGTGTATAGGATTGCTATGACACAACGGAAGTACTTCTGCTTCACAGTGCTGAGGTCATTATTTAGATTCACGGACAAGGTCATATCTTTGTGAAGTTTGTATGTTGTCCCTGTTCAGGGCCGGCGTGATGCGGTAAGCGCGGGTTGGTGCAAGACGGCACCAGGCTGGATAGGCGCTCGCTCCCCCGCTCCATGCTCTGTAGCACCGATCTGACCCCTAACTGGACACTTTTGTTAAACAATAAGGACCTAAGGTCTCACCAGCGTTATTGAAATCAGGGCCTGCTGAGGAGAGCAGGAAGGAGGGAAGACTTCAAAGGTAAGTAATTACAGGTTCAAAAGAGGAATATTGGAAGCTGCAGTGACATGAATTGGGAATACTAGGGGGCTGGAGACACATAATTGGGAATACTGGGGGGCTGGAGTGACATGATTGGGGATACTGGGGGGGCTGGAGACACATGAATGGGGATACTGGGGAGAAATTATTGGGGAATATTTTACAGTCATTCTGATAGGCCTTTGACTAGTTATTCTAATAAATTAATTACATTTTGCATAGATTTAACAAAATAATAATGATATCGCCACGGGACCCGCCCCCTGGTGACACAGGACCCGCCCCCTGGAGACGCAGGACCCGCCCCTGGCAACGCAGGACCCGTGCCCTTTTCTCCCTGAAATGAGTTTTCAAAAGTAGGCAACTATGCCCTTATATCGCAGGGCATCGCGGTCCTGCAGAATGAAGGGGCATCTCTATAAATTAGGTAAAGGAAGTGTCCAGGCTCGCTGCGATGATAAGCCTGGAGCATCGTTCACCTATTTTTAGGGATCTCTATAGATAGAGCCCAGTGTGCTGAAATTCCCTTATCCAGCATACATAGGCGAATTGTTTTCTAATTTCCCGGTCAAATAAGAAAACAGATACAGGCACAATTGCGCGGTGTCACGATCTTCTCAGTAGGATTGGATTAATAAATAGTATCGGTTTTTTTAAGCAGGGTGGAAGCGATAAGAGGACAGCATTATCGCTTCTACCCTGCTTAAAAGACTGATACTATTTATTTATACAATCCTACTGAGGAGATCGTGACACCGCGCAATTGTGCCTGTATCTGTTTTCTTATTTGACCGGGAAATTAGAAAACAATTCGCCTATGTATGCTGGGTAAGGGAATTTCAGCACACTGTTCCTGACACGAGTCAGCTGTGATCCAGCACCTGCTGTTATCAGACATAGTCGCTTTGAGTCCTTACATTACCGCTTCCCTGCCGCAGACTGTGGAAACCCATGCTGGCAGGTCTGAGAGTTGATCTGCCGGCTTGATATATTGGCAGAGTCATTACCAGCTACTTATACTAGGACATTGGACCATCTTGTACCACGTATAAAGCGGACCCAACAACCTCTCACAGAACCTGTATTTCTTCTAATAAGCCTGAAACCATTTTCATGCTGCAGGCAAAAAGATACCTATTTCTAGCCATTGAATATTCAGACCACGGTACCATGAGTAAAATAAAAAACCATTTTAGCGCGTTCTCCTTCATATAGACTGTCATTTTATAACCAATTCTTATGAATGATAATCACACAGTCTAAAGCTGGCCACACACTAGAGTGATTATCGCCCCCAGCGTGTGGCTGCCGATAAACGGGACGATTTTCCCCTGGGGAAAGGTCCCGATATCGGCACCATACACTGCCACAGGCTGGGAGCGATAATCTCTGCTGGAGAGACTGCAGCCAACCTATGTTGTGTGCTATGTTGTGTGTGTGTGTGTGTGTTCTATTATGTGTGTTTGTGGTATTATGCATGCATGCTATGTTGTGTGTGTGTGTGTGTGTGTGTGTGTGTGTGTATGTGTATGTGTGAACCCCCAGCATTCCCATATGTAGCACTACTACATCTCCCAGGATACCTCTTGTATAGCAATACTTCTACCCCCAGCATTCCCATATGTAGCACTACTACATCTCCCAGGATACCTCTTGTATAGCAATACTTCTACCCCCAGCATTCCCATATGTAGCACTACTACATCTCCCAGGATACCTCTTGTATAGCAATACTTCTACCCCCAGCATTCCCATATGTAGCACTACTACATCTCCCAGGATACCTCTTGTATAGCAATACTTCTACCCCCAGCATTCCCATATGTAGCACTACTACATCTCCCAGGATACCTCTTGTATAGCAATACTTCTACCCCCAGCATCCCCATATGTAGCACTACCACTACTTCCAGCACACCTCTTATATAGCAATACTACCTCCAGCATACCCCCATATATAGCACTACTACTTCTACCAGCATACCCCACATGTAACACTACTACTACTCCCAGTATACTCCATATGTAGCACCACTACTTCTCCCAGCATACCCCATATTTGGCACTACTACTACACCCAGCATGCCCCATATGTAGCACTACTACTACCAGCATCTCCCATATGTCGCACTACTACGCTCAGCATAGCACCTGTGTGAGACTAGTACCCGGCCTTACCAGTCCGTTAGGTCTTCTGCACAAGGTTCACCGGGGACCGAGTTCTCTGTCACCGGACACTGAAATCTTCCCGCCAGTCGCGAATTTATTACGTCATCTGGTTATACATGACGGGCACAGTTCTGCAGGGCGGCCGGCAGGGAGAGCCCGAGCAGCGCATTAGGTTTCTAACAAACAAGCGCGCCCTCTAGCGGTGGAAAAATGATCTGCTGGTGCTTAGCTTTAGTGACTGTTCTGCAATCGTCATCTCATGAATGTCATGCAGAGTAAAATGCATATTACACCATTACACCCCTTCCGACCTCACCCTCTAATCCCTTCACACCCTGTCTTTCTCTCCCCCCCTTCTCTCTTCCTCTGTCTGTCAGTATGCACGAGAAGGGAGTGAAAACCTCTGGTCACTGAAGTGGCGGATGGCTTGTCATGTATATGCAGATATCTGTAACTAATTCTCTGACTTTATGTGTGTGTATGTAAAAAAAAAAAAAATAAAAAAAAAATATATATATACACACACACAAACATCTGATATGTGTGTTCGGAGATATATATATAGATATATATATCTATCATCCATCCAGGGGGGGGGCGGGGTCCTGCATATTTTGTCAGTCCCGGGCCCCACAATTTACGATGGCAGCCCTGTGTGTGTGTGTGTGTATAATTCATGAGCATCACTCCAATAATTAATAATCATAACAATATAGATTTGTGTAATAGTGGCAGTCCTAATAAACTCAGGGAAGGCAATATTCAATAATCTTCAGTATGAAGTGTGGGTGGTATACATATAAATTTGTATATAGATAATGTTAATGCATTCAAAGGTAACATACTGAAAATTCCCAATCAGTATATGAATTATATGAGATTTAGCCAGTTTAAAGTTATGAGTCCACAGAGCACCACTGTGAGCTGACAAAACATTATCCCAGAGATCAAGGCCGGAATGGACAGAGATAGGATGCGCTTTAACCTCCATTAGAGCGCCCGGTGTCACGCGTTACCCAGACAAAGAAGTAACAGAGTGTCAGTAACAGACCTTATTATATATAGCCGGATTTAAGGAGTATTGTGAAAATTGCTATTAATGCCTACATTACTACTCTTATTATTTCAGTTTCATTTAATGGAGTCATAACTTTGAATCTGTCAACTTTGTATGCATTAACACTATTTATATAAAACCCATTTCATATTGAAGATTATTGAATATTGCTATCTCTGTATTTTTTTAGCACAGTCCGCTTCACTCTGTATTGTTATAATTCACACATATTGTAGTGAATTATCTATGTGTCTAGTCTAGCTGCTTTTTATATAACACAATTGTGCACAATTAATAATAAATACGTGTAGCTTATGCAGTTGCTATAACATCACTATAACAGGAGATCCCGTCCATCATTCCCCAGGATCATTGGGCCTGATCCAGACCTACGCCAATGCGCTGTGCTTAATAAAGCACAGCGTATCGGCGTTTCCCTCTCTTACGCCGGCTGAAGGCTACCCTAACTTCAGCCGGCCTAAGCAAGGGAAAATACGCTCGCACAGGAGCGTGTGACCGCCGCAAAACTCCCTCCCTTCCTCATTAAACTACCTTCCCCCGCCCACCTACACTAACTTGAGCATAGTAACGACGAGGGACGCCCCCTCAGTCGTTACCTCGGTGATAGTACGGGCGTTTCCGTAGTAACGCCGGGCGTTTCCGTAGTAACGCCAGGCAACATCTGCCCGGTGCATGTGCAGATTGGCTTTTAAGCCGATGTTACGCTGCTGGCTGGCGTCTTAACGCCAGCCAGCGTAGGTCTGGGTCAGGCCCATTGTCACTATTATAAGAGATCCTGTCCATCATTCCCTGGGATCGTTGTCACTATTGTCACTATCCCGTCCATCATTCCCTGGGATCAATTGTCACTATCCATCATTCCCTGGGATCATTGGACCTGATTCACACTTAAGAATCTTCTTAAAATAAGAACTTATAGTCACTGCTGGGCAAAACCATGTTGTTTTCGGGGGGAGTCAAGGTAATTGTATTCTTTGCATGCAGGGATATATCTTTGAATTGCTTACTGCACACAGATACTGACCAGCGTTACTATCACACTGTTATTTAGACTTGGGCTGGGAAATATCACCTCTCAACACTAGTACTGTTTGCAACAGATGAAATATGACTCCCCTGCAATCAACATGGTTTAGTCCACTATCACTATTACAAGAGATCCCGTCCATCATTCCCTGGGATCATTGGGCCTGATCCAGACCTACGCTGATGCGCTGTGCTTACTAAAGCGTATCGGCGTCCACTCTCCCCGACACTCCCCCTGTGCGGGCGTATTTCCAATTGCTTACGCCGGCTGAAGGCTACCCTAACTTCAGCCGGCGTAAGCAATGGGTAATACGATCGCACACGTACGCTCGCACACGAGCGTACTACAGCTAAGCCCTCCCTCCCTCATTATATTACCTCCCCCCGCCCACCTTCACTAACCTTAAGGTAGGGACGCTAGGGGGACGCCCCCTCCAGCGTCCCTACCCTGTTCCTACGGATGCCCGATCCTTAATCGGGCGTTGCTGTAGCTACACCGGGCAACATCTGCCCGGTGCATGGGCAGATCGGCTCATCAGCCGATCTTCCGCTTACGCCCGCTGTCCTAGTGACGGCGGGCGTAGGTCTAGATCAGGCCCATTGTCACTATTACAGGGGATCCCATCCATCATTCCCTGGGATCATTGGGCCTGATCCAGAGTAACGTTGTTGTGCTGAGCGTACTAACGCTCAGTGTAACAGCGTTACACTCCCCCGACACTCCCCCTGCCAGATCGTAATTACACTGGGTTACGCCAGCTGAAGGCTACCTTAAGTTCAGCCAGCATAACCCAGTGAAACTACGCTGGGACGGCGGCGTTAGTACGCTAACGTCGCCCTCCCAGCCTCATACACTCCCCACGGCACACCCCTTGCACGGACGTATTTTCACAAATTACGCGACCCAAACCCTACCTTAACTTTTCCTAACGTAACAGAATACGTCCGCTAACGGGCGTACAGACTACGCGAACGTACGCAGCTTAGCACGCCCATACTGTACACTTTAAATGACAATACGTATCTAGCGGGTCAGTCACTGGTTGTACACAGCTTTATTCATAGCTCTGATGTAACAATGACAATACGTATCTAGCGGGTCAGTCACTGGTTGTACACAGCTTTATTCATAGCTCTGATGTAACAATGACAATACGTATCTAGCGGGTCAGTCACTGGTTGTACACAGCTTTATTCATAGCTCTGATGTAACAATGACAATACGTATCTAGCGGGTCAGTCACTGGTTGTACACAGCTTTATTCATAGCTCTGATGTAACAATGACAATACGTATCTAGCGGGTCAGTCACTGGTTGTACACAGCTTTATTCATAGCTCTGATGTAACAATGACAATACGTATCTAGCGGGTCAGTCACTGGTTGTACACAGCTTTATTCATAGCTCTGATGTAACAATGACAATACGTATCTAGCGGGTCAGTCACTGGTTGTACACAGCTTTATTCATAGCTCTGATGTAACAATGACAATACGTATCTAGCGGGTCAGTCACTGGTTGTACACAGCTTTATTCATAGCTCTGATGTAACAATGACAATACGTATCTAGCGGGTCAGTCACTGGTTGTACACAGCTTTATTCATAGCTCTGATGTAACAATGACAATACGTATCTAGCGGGTCAGTCACTGGTTGTACACAGCTTTATTCATAGCTCTGATGTAACAATGACAATACGTATCTAGCGGGTCAGTCACTGGTTGTACACAGCTTTATTCATAGCTCTGATGTAACAATGACAATACGTATCTAGCGGGTCAGTCACTGGTTGTACACAGCTTTATTCATAGCTCTGATGTAACAATGACAATACGTATCTAGCGGGTCAGTCACTGGTTGTACACAGCTTTATTCATAGCTCTGATGTAACAATGACAATACGTATCTAGCGGGTCAGTCACTGGTTGTACACAGCTTTATTCATAGCTCTGATGTAACAATGACAATACGTATCTAGCGGGTCAGTCACTGGTTGTACACAGCTTTATTCATAGCTCTGATGTAACAATGACAATACGTATCTAGCGGGTCAGTCACTGGTTGTACACAGCTTTATTCATAGCTCTGATGTAACAATGACAATACGTATCTAGCGGGTCAGTCACTGGTTGTACACAGCTTTATTCATAGCTCTGATGTAACAATGACAATACGTATCTAGCGGGTCAGTCACTGGTTGTACACAGCTTTATTCATAGCTCTGATGTAACAATGACAATACGTATCTAGCGGGTCAGTCACTGGTTGTACACAGCTTTATTCATAGCTCTGATGTAACAATGACAATACGTATCTAGCGGGTCAGTCACTGGTTGTACACAGCTTTATTCATAGCTCTGATGTAACAATGACAATACGTATCTAGCGGGTCAGTCACTGGTTGTACACAGCTTTATTCATAGCTCTGATGTAACAATGACAATACGTATCTAGCGGGTCAGTCACTGGTTGTACACAGCTTTATTCATAGCTCTGATGTAACAATGACAATACGTATCTAGCGGGTCAGTCACTGGTTGTACACAGCTTTATTCATAGCTCTGATGTAACAATGACAATACGTATCTAGCGGGTCAGTCACTGGTTGTACACAGCTTTATTCATAGCTCTGATGTGACAATGACAATACGTATCTAGCGGGTCAGTCACTGGTTGTACACAGCTTTATTCATAGCTCTGATGTAACAATGACAATACGTATCTAGCGGGTCAGTCACTGGTTGTACAGTTTTATTCATAGCCCTCATGTAACAATGACAATACATATAGGTAACAGGTCAGTCACTGGTTGTACACAGCTTTATTCATAGCTCTGAGTGTAACAATGACAATACATATATAGCGGGTTATATATCTGGTACCAGATTTGTTGTAATAAAATGTGTCTTTTTTTATTTTATTTACTAATTTGGAAGGTTCTTTATTTCTATATTTTTGTTTTAATTATTTTTATTTTTTATATGTGTATTTAGATTTGTCTAGCTGGACAGCGCTGGTTTTTTTCTTTTTCTTGTTACTATATATCGGTCAGTCACTGGTTGTACACAGCTTTATTCATAGCTCTGATGTAACAATGACAATACGTATATAGCGGGTCAGTCACTGGTTGTACACAGCTTTATTCATAGCTCTGATGTAACAATGACAATACGTATATAGCGGGTCAATCACTAGTTGTACACAGCTTTATTCATAGCCCTGATGTAACAATGACAATACGTATATAGCGGGTCAATCACTAGTTGTACACATCTTTATTCATAGCCCTGATGTAACAATGACAATACGTATATAGCGGGTCAGTCATTGGTTGTACATAGCTTTATTCATAGCCTTCATGTAACAATGACAATACATATATAGCGGTCAGTCACTGGTTGCACATAGCTTTATTCATAGCCCTCATGTAACAATGACAATATGTATATAGCGGTCAGTCACTGGTTGTACACAGCTTTATTCATAGCTCTGATGTAACAATGACAATACGTATATAGCGGGTCAGTCACTGGTTGGATGAATCAGGTGTGACTGGATATTGTCAGATGTTTTCATTAATGGGATCTTCTTGGTAAATGTTCAGCCCACCCCAGGTACTGATCCTTTGATGCAGCAATTCCTGATATTGGTTACAGTAATGTAAGGTGTGTGGATGCCTGCCGGGGATATAAATAACAGTGCGATGCTCTGCAGAATTGGTGACATATATTAATGGCCTCTATATCTGTCCTGTGGATGTTATACAGTGTGTAAGAACAATCTCTCATCAGGACCAGGAAATATGTTTTATTTAAATGATCCAGGACAATAGCAGGTAAGGAGCCACTATACATTATGTATGTAAATTATATTACAGCTCAGTTGTCGGATAAGATGTGCCCCTCCCCCCACACATTGAAAGCTTTGTGAAAAGTCATAAAGAATCATTATTGGCCACTAGAGACAGAACGTGTCACTAACACCACTAGAAACATGACATTGGAGGAGCGAGATATACATTAATCCACAGATGGGCGGAAATGATGAGGGGTCATCAAGGGGTTAAATGTCGGCATTATTTTAGGGAGCAGGTTTGCTCTATGATGATTGTCATATTACATGAAACTACAATATTTTTGTATTTTAGTAACATACTCTAACATACACAAAGGGAAGAAATGAAAGACTTTGTAAATAATTTATTATACAACTAATGAAACCATCCGTGGCGTTGTAACGGTGTCCTGTATGTAAACGGGTGATCATTCTCTACAGGTGGCGGTGATATAATGTGGAGCATGCTACATACATTGGCGGCCCAGATCCAGAACAACGCTTGTGAGCAAATTTACGCGTGGCGGAGACATAAAATCGCCTTTTGGTAAGTACTGCGCATGCGCACCATAGAAAATACGCACATTAACGTAGCGTAATTGTGATCGTATGGGCCATTCACGTATGTGTCACGTAAATACTTACGTGTGGGCATGCCAATTTTACGTGAGTCCAAAATACGTGAAGTAGGCGGGGGTTTGTATGTAAAGTGTACAGTATGGGCGTGCTTAGCTGCGTAAATACGTGTTGCCCATAAGTACGTGTGCGGATCACTGCGGTTACGTTGGAAAAAGTTAAGGTAGGGTTTGGAAAGCGTATCTTGACAAAAGTTAAGGTAGGGTTTGGAAAGTGTATCTTGACAAAATACGTAGGTTCAAGGGGTGTGCCTAGGGGAGAGTATAGAAGGTACGCACACGAAAATACGGTACGCAAGTAAACGTACGGCAAACGTAGTTCTGGATCTACCCCATTGTAATCACAGGAACACATTGGAAGTAAGGAGAAGTCATTGAAACATTGCAGCTCTAAGAAAATAGTCCAATAATTCATATTATCTGGTGACAAACACTGGGATGTCGGCACGTCGTTGTGCGATGCTCCGGAGATGATGAATACTGAATAAGAGCGCTCTGTACTGCAGCGATCGCTCACCAGTCTCTCACACATTTACTAATTCTTTTATGTTTCTACGAGGTTTCCCGTCTTGTAGCTGTGAACATTGAGAGGTGATTTATGTGCAGTGCAGAGTCTTTAAGCAGGTGTCTTCTGAGTAGTTGTGAGGCAGAAGGACACAGCTGCCCATTGAACAAGTTCAGTCTTTGTAAAAGCTGAAAAATTCTCGTTGGTGTCGCTCCAATATCGGGGGAGGTATCAGGCATCGATGCCGGAAATATTTATCACCTGGTTCCCGGTCTCTTTCCTGCAAAGATTAGATAATATGAGATATATGGAGGTGTCAGCAGCACGTGGTGGGTGGCTATCAGCAGCACGTGGTGTGTGGCTATCAGCAGGACACTTACTTAATGTCAGACTCCTCCAGTTTGACTCTTGGGGCTGATTTTCCAAGTAACCTGGTAGCCAAAAACATGAGGAACCCCCGACGTCTTGTCCTGTAACAGCTCAAGTCCACGACCAGAAGAGTGAGCAGGAAAATCAGCAGAATGATCCCCGTGATGAGTCCGGCTCCTACGCCCTGCGCGGGATCTAACGTGAGGCACGGAGATGAGATGCGGCCCATACCAGGGGGACATCATACACAATACAGTGACAGCAAGGGAAAGGTATGACATTGCAGAGATATAACTGTGCGGCAGACACTTACTTATGACAGTCAGAGACAGCGTTGTGCTTTGCTCCCCGAAAGTGTTGAGGGCGTGGCAGGTGTATTCCCCCTCATCGGACATCTGCAGGTCAGTGATGGACAGATTCAGGCCGCCAGCGCTCAGGATATATTTCTGACCATCGACAGTCACTGGTTCCTCTCCTCTGCCGACAGATAGCACGTGACATTGTTAACGCCATGGTCACATGACATTATCATCATCATCATCATCATCATCATCATCATCCCTTCTCCGGGGAGAGAACCACAAACACCTCCTTCTAATGAACACCACACATGTACATTATTACCTTTTCCAGGTGATCTGAGGCTCTGGGTGGCCCGTCACAAAGCAGGTGAAGGAAACGTTGGATCTTGATGTCATATTTACTGACGGAGTCTGAAAATGTACAATGGGAGCAGCTGGAATGGAAGAGAAAGGTTATCATTAGGGACACGAGAAGATTTCTGTCATACAATAGTTGTCTGGTTCAGAGGCCAGACGACAGCTCTTACTATGGAACCAGTGACTAACTTGCTATATACGTATTGTCATTGTTATATCAGAGCTATGAATAAAGCTGTGTACAACCAGTGGCTGACCCGCTATATACGTATTGTCATTGTTATATCAGAGCTATGAATAAAGCTATGTACAACCAGTGACTGACCCGCTATATACGTATTGTCATTGTTACATCAGAGCTATGAATAAAGCTGTGTACAACCAGTGACTGACCCGCTATATACGTATTGTCATTGTTACATGAGGGCTATGAATAAGGCTGTGTACAACCATTGACTGACCCGCTTTATACGTATTGTCATTGTTACATCAGAGCTATGAATAAAGCTGTGTACAACCAGTGACTGACCCGCTAGATACGTATTGTCATTGTTACATCAGAGCTATGAATAAAGCTGTGTACAACCAGTGACTGACCCGCTAGATACGTATTGTCATTGTTACATCAGAGCTATGAATAAAGCTGTGTACAACCAGTGACTGACCCGCTAGATACGTATTGTCATTGTTACATCAGAGCTATGAATAAAGCTGTGTACAACCAGTGACTGACCCGCTAGATACGTATTGTCATTGTTACATCAGAGCTAGGGGGAGCCAATTGTATTCTTTGCATGCAGGGATATATCTTTAAATTGCTTACTGCACACAGATACTGACCAGCTTTACTATCACACTGTTCTTTAGACTTGGGATAGGAAACATCACCTCTCAACACTAATACTGTTTGCAACAGATGAAATATGATTCCCCTGCAATCACCATGGTTTAGCCCTTGAGAAACTAAGTTCATGCACTTAACAAGGTCTGGATTCAGCCCTATGAGCACATTATGAGCAGCGTCGCTGTCTATTCTCCTCCATGAGGAACTCACCATTGACAATGACAGACACGTTCTTGTAGGCCACTTCGTTCCTCTCTCTAATGTTAGCCTGACAAAAGTACATCCCAGCGTCCGATAGCTGAATCTTGTCAATGGTCAGAGTCCCGTCTGCACTGGCCGACAGGTGGCCTGTGAGGAAGGAAAAACAATGAAGGTATAATGTACAGCTTATATACAGCAGGACCAAGACCATGTCCCCGGCATTGCATTAATCACTCTTCATATAAAGGCACATTTTTATCATGTTTCCTGTATAGTGACAATAAAGTAAAGATTTGATGGCGGTAATGGAACAGCGACCCCTAGTGGTGAAACTCCCCAAGACAGTCCTGGCAGACGACGCATGGGGCTGTATTCAGACCGATATGAACTACTGCGCATGCGCAGTAAGTTCGTTACGCTATCTACGTTACGTCTTAAAGACCGCGTATACGCAATCTACGTTGCAAAAAGTCATTGCATATGCGGCCGGAGGTCTGAATACAGCCCATTGTTATAACAGAAATGCTCTGTTTCATAGGATATTCCTGATGCATATCAATATTCCGCCTTAGAGGCCTTAGTGACAGATCATTGTGTTACTGATGGGACTGACCTGGGAAGCGAGTAACAGCGATTCCATGGCGGAACCAGGTGACCTGGGGAGGCGGAATCCCGTCTACCGCGCAGGGTAGCTGAACACTGGAATAGGCTTTAAACTCTTTCAGCGTAGACGCGTCCTTCACAAACTCTGGTTTCTCTGCAGGAAAGAAAAGCTATTTATGTTAATGTAAAGTTAATAAAAGGTGTCAATAGTTGTGTGACCTGTTTCATGATTCTCATAGCATACATACAGGAGGTTATATTATATATTATATTACGGTTTATACATTTACTTATAAAATACAGAAAATCTCCATGTTGGCTTAGTTTATGTCTGAGTGTCACTTATTATCCACCTGCAGCGATGAGAGATAGATAGATATGAGATATATAGATAGGAGACAGATAGGAGATAGATAGGAGATAGATTGAATCATGCGTCTCTGTTCCTACACTGGATAATCTTTGGGGCCCCTGATGTATAATGTATGATTTAGGATATATGATGTATAATCTGTGATGTATGATCTGTGATTTATAATTTATGATGTATGATGTATGATCTGTGCGGTATAATGTATGGCGTC
>WWET01004074.1:132237-144060 GCA_011038615.1 Limnodynastes dumerilii
GTAACAGGGCTTGGCGCCTTATAGCCTGTACTGCCTTCATCCGCCACCATCTGAATTTGTAACATGCATATTGTTCAATTGTTATTGATTATGCAAATTCATATTATTGTTGCTACTTTGTTAATAAATACAAGAACTCGTGTAGAGACCTTTTTTTTTGCAAACCAAAGACTCTTTTTTAACGGCTAGTTAGAACCAAGCCGAATGACTCAACGTTAGCCTGTTTAAGGGTTTTCTTAAGCACTTAGGGGCTGATTCAGAGATACGATTTCCACGGCACTTAGGAGCGTATATTTAGGATCTTAGAAAATTCGCATTACTGCGCATGCGTAGTAATAGTGCAACGCCGTCTACGTAGCGGTTAGGAGCGTAAATTCGCTAAGAGCGTAAGTTTGAATCGATCGCAAGCACTTAAGATCTTAAGTGCTGCGAAAGTTTAAGATCTTAAGGATTTGCATGGAAATGGGCGGGGGGAGGCAGGGAAATGAGGGAAAGTGGGCGCGGGCCGACACTTAGGATCTTAAATAAACGCTACTACGTCACTTAAGATCTCAAATGACAGCGCAGAGTTAGGGTTAGTCAATGGTGGTCTAAGTTTAAGATCCACCGCTGTTTGCAAGTGGAGTGACTCTTTATACAGTGGGCTGGAACCTGCTAAGATCTTAACATTAGATGCGTATATTTGCGATCTTTTCGCAATCGCATCTCTGAATCAGCCCCAAAGTCTGTTTTCCCCTGAAAATGAAGATTTAGTAAGTGGAGCAATGCATTGATGGGGAATGAAGTCCCAGCATGCACTTTCTTTTCGAACGTTTCAGATGGCTCATCCCAGTTGTTACATGTCATATGAACAAGGAATGCTATTGGTTCATACATTTATATTCTAGCAGGATCCCCATATATATCAGGGCGTTATCTTTACTCACGCAGCGATGTGAGAGACTCCGCTCTGACACTTTGTAATTATAAATAAGGGTCAGCCCACATTGAGAAAAGGGGCCGGCAGTCATCGGTTGCTATGGAAACAGCTGCTTTCCATGTGATAGTGCCGGAGCTTTGTAAATAGATATCTATATTACAGGAATAACGCTACCAGTGAGCTGGATAAACAAGCCCTGCATGGAAAGACACCTCAGAGGGCAGATTTACACCAGACACATTGGGGTGCTGACCTTACATGGCCAGGACCAGGGTGTAGGAGGCTGGATCTGAAAGCGCTGCTCCAGATAGATCTAGAACTATCCCGTCTCACTGACCAATGGGGAGCAATCCTGTGTCCTCCATTGCTCGGAGCTGTGATGGAGGCCCAGACTGGAAGGCTGGAAAGACGCCTAAGCCATCGCATATAAAGAGGAAAGAAGGAAGAAGATACCGGGAAGCTGGGGGGAGATTGGGAGACGGAAGGTTATGTGTCCAGGGGATAATGACCCGAGGAGTCTTTGAATTGCATCATGGGAACCGGGTTGCTGATTCCGAGGGTATAACCTCCTCCATGGACATGTAGAGGTCTGTTGTGATGAACCACTGACCCAGGCATGGAGGAGAGGTGGATCTCTAGAGGATCCCAGGAGGGAGGTAAAGAGGAGCGGCAGAGAGGCTGGGATCAGGGTAGAGGAATGTTCCCAAGCTCTTATAGTGGGGACTAGGAGGGGCCTATGCCAGTGTTCTTCCATCATATTAAGGCTTAGGGACCTTTGGCAGGGACGTTTGCCAGTCTTCTTCCTCAGGGTAACTCCCTGTTCCAACCCTCCACAAAGGGGAGCAGAGGGCATTGCGTCCACAAGGAGACAGCGAGGAATGTTGCTCTTATAGTGGGGACTAGGAGGGGCCTATGCCAGTGTTCTTCCATCATATTAAGGCTTAGGGACCTTTGGCAGGGACGTTTGCCAGTCTTCTTCCTCAGGGTAACTCCACTCCCCAACCCTCCACAAAGGGGAGCAGAGGGCATTGCGTCCACAAGGAGACAGCGTGTGAGATCATGTGCTGGGGGGGATGAGATTGTGTGTGCGGGGTGAGTGAGATCGTGTGTGTGTGTGTGGGGGTGTGAGATTGTGCGATGGAGAGACAGACGTCGAATGGAGAGACAGACGTCGAATGGAGAGACAGACGTCGAATGGAGAGACAGACGTCGAATGGAGAGACAGACGTCGAATGGAGAGACAGACGTCGAATGGAGAGACAGACGTCGAATGGAGAGACAGACGTCGAATGGAGAGACAGACGTCGAATGGAGAGACAGACGTCGAATGGAGAGACAGACGTCGAATGGAGAGACAGACGTCGAATGGAGAGACAGACGTCGAATGGAGAGACAGACGTCGAATGGAGAGACAGACGTCGAATGGAGAGACAGACGTCGAATGGAGAGACAGACGTCGAATGGAGAGACAGACGTCGAATGGAGAGACAGACGTCGAATGGAGAGACAGACGTCGAATGGAGAGACAGACGTCGAATGGAGAGACAGACGTCGAATGGAGAGACAGACGTCGAATGGAGAGACAGACGTCGAATGGAGAGACAGACGTCGAATGGAGAGACAGACGTCGAATGGAGAGACAGACGTCGAATGGAGAGACAGACGTCGAATGGAGAGACAGACGTCGAATGGAGAGACAGACGTCGAATGGAGAGACAGACGTCGAATGGAGAGACAGACGTCGAATGGAGAGACAGACGTCGAATGGAGAGACAGACGTCGAATGGAGAGACAGACGTCGAATGGAGAGACAGACGTCGAATGGAGAGACAGACGTCGAATGGAGAGACAGACGTCGAATGGAGAGACAGACGTCGAATGGAGAGACAGACGTCGAATGGAGAGACAGACGTCGAATGGAGAGACAGACGTCGAATGGAGAGACAGACGTCGAATGGAGAGACAGACGTCGAATGGAGAGACAGACGTCGAATGGAGAGACAGACGTCGAATGGAGAGACAGACGTCGAATGGAGAGACAGACGTCGAATGGAGAGACAGACGTCGAATGGAGAGACAGACGTCGAATGGAGAGACAGACGTCGAATGGAGAGACAGACGTCGAATGGAGAGACAGACGTCGAATGGAGAGACAGACGTCGAATGGAGAGACAGACGTCGAATGGAGAGACAGACGTCGAATGGAGAGACAGACGTCGAATGGAGAGACAGACGTCGAATGGAGAGACAGACGTCGAATGGAGAGACAGACGTCGAATGGAGAGACAGACGTCGAATGGAGAGACAGACGTCGAATGGAGAGACAGACGTCGAATGGAGAGACAGACGTCGAATGGAGAGACAGACGTCGAATGGAGAGACAGACGTCGAATGGAGAGACAGACGTCGAATGGAGAGACAGACGTCGAATGGAGAGACAGACGTCGAATGGAGAGACAGACGTCGAATGGAGAGACAGACGTCGAATGGAGAGACAGACGTCGAATGGAGAGACAGACGTCGAATGGAGAGACAGACGTCGAATGGAGAGACAGACGTCGAATGGAGAGACAGACGTCGAATGGAGAGACAGACGTCGAATGGAGAGACAGACGTCGAATGGAGAGACAGACGTCGAATGGAGAGACAGACGTCGAATGGAGAGACAGACGTCGAATGGAGAGACAGACGTCGAATGGAGAGACAGACGTCGAATGGAGAGACAGACGTCGAATGGAGAGACAGACGTCGAATGGAGAGACAGACGTCGAATGGAGAGACAGACGTCGAATGGAGAGACAGACGTCGAATGGAGAGACAGACGTCGAATGGAGAGACAGACGTCGAATGGAGAGACAGACGTCGAATGGAGAGACAGACGTCGAATGGAGAGACAGACGTCGAATGGAGAGACAGACGTCGAATGGAGAGACAGACGTCGAATGGAGAGACAGACGTCGAATGGAGAGACAGACGTCGAATGGAGAGACAGACGTCGAATGGAGAGACAGACGTCGAATGGAGAGACAGACGTCGAATGGAGAGACAGACGTCGAATGGAGAGACAGACGTCGAATGGAGAGACAGACGTCGAATGGAGAGACAGACGTCGAATGGAGAGACAGACGTCGAATGGAGAGACAGACGTCGAATGGAGAGACAGACGTCGAATGGAGAGACAGACGTCGAATGGAGAGACAGACGTCGAATGGAGAGACAGACGTCGAATGGAGAGACAGACGTCGAATGGAGAGACAGACGTCGAATGGAGAGACAGACGTCGAATGGAGAGACAGACGTCGAATGGAGAGACAGACGTCGAATGGAGAGACAGACGTCGAATGGAGAGACAGACGTCGAATGGAGAGACAGACGTCGAATGGAGAGACAGACGTCGAATGGAGAGACAGACGTCGAATGGAGAGACAGACGTCGAATGGAGAGACAGACGTCGAATGGAGAGACAGACGTCGAATGGAGAGACAGACGTCGAATGGAGAGACAGACGTCGAATGGAGAGACAGACGTCGAATGGAGAGACAGACGTCGAATGGAGAGACAGACGTCGAATGGAGAGACAGACGTCGAATGGAGAGACAGACGTCGAATGGAGAGACAGACGTCGAATGGAGAGACAGACGTCGAATGGAGAGACAGACGTCGAATGGAGAGACAGACGTCGAATGGAGAGACAGACGTCGAATGGAGAGACAGACGTCGAATGGAGAGACAGACGTCGAATGGAGAGACAGACGTCGAATGGAGAGACAGACGTCGAATGGAGAGACAGACGTCGAATGGAGAGACAGACGTCGAATGGAGAGACAGACGTCGAATGGAGAGACAGACGTCGAATGGAGAGACAGACGTCGAATGGAGAGACAGACGTCGAATGGAGAGACAGACGTCGAATGGAGAGACAGACGTCGAATGGAGAGACAGACGTCGAATGGAGAGACAGACGTCGAATGGAGAGACAGACGTCGAATGGAGAGACAGACGTCGAATGGAGAGACAGACGTCGAATGGAGAGACAGACGTCGAATGGAGAGACAGACGTCGAATGGAGAGACAGACGTCGAATGGAGAGACAGACGTCGAATGGAGAGACAGACGTCGAATGGAGAGACAGACGTCGAATGGAGAGACAGACGTCGAATGGAGAGACAGACGTCGAATGGAGAGACAGACGTCGAATGGAGAGACAGACGTCGAATGGAGAGACAGACGTCGAATGGAGAGACAGACGTCGAATGGAGAGACAGACGTCGAATGGAGAGACAGACGTCGAATGGAGAGACAGACGTCGAATGGAGAGACAGACGTCGAATGGAGAGACAGACGTCGAATGGAGAGACAGACGTCGAATGGAGAGACAGACGTCGAATGGAGAGACAGACGTCGAATGGAGAGACAGACGTCGAATGGAGAGACAGACGTCGAATGGAGAGACAGACGTCGAATGGAGAGACAGACGTCGAATGGAGAGACAGACGTCGAATGGAGAGACAGACGTCGAATGGAGAGACAGACGTCGAATGGAGAGACAGACGTCGAATGGAGAGACAGACGTCGAATGGAGAGACAGACGTCGAATGGAGAGACAGACGTCGAATGGAGAGACAGACGTCGAATGGAGAGACAGACGTCGAATGGAGAGACAGACGTCGAATGGAGAGACAGACGTCGAATGGAGAGACAGACGTCGAATGGAGAGACAGACGTCGAATGGAGAGACAGACGTCGAATGGAGAGACAGACGTCGAATGGAGAGACAGACGTCGAATGGAGAGACAGACGTCGAATGGAGAGACAGACGTCGAATGGAGAGACAGACGTCGAATGGAGAGACAGACGTCGAATGGAGAGACAGACGTCGAATGGAGAGACAGACGTCGAATGGAGAGACAGACGTCGAATGGAGAGACAGACGTCGAATGGAGAGACAGACGTCGAATGGAGAGACAGACGTCGAATGGAGAGACAGACGTCGAATGGAGAGACAGACGTCGAATGGAGAGACAGACGTCGAATGGAGAGACAGACGTCGAATGGAGAGACAGACGTCGAATGGAGAGACAGACGTCGAATGGAGAGACAGACGTCGAATGGAGAGACAGACGTCGAATGGAGAGACAGACGTCGAATGGAGAGACAGACGTCGAATGGAGAGACAGACGTCGAATGGAGAGACAGACGTCGAATGGAGAGACAGACGTCGAATGGAGAGACAGACGTCGAATGGAGAGACAGACGTCGAATGGAGAGACAGACGTCGAATGGAGAGACAGACGTCGAATGGAGAGACAGACGTCGAATGGAGAGACAGACGTCGAATGGAGAGACAGACGTC
The DNA here is from genome assembly GCA_011038615.1 of Limnodynastes dumerilii. Lineage (NCBI taxonomy): Eukaryota > Metazoa > Chordata > Amphibia > Anura > Limnodynastidae > Limnodynastes > Limnodynastes dumerilii. Next base: position 138,510 of record WWET01004074.1, read on the forward strand.
GAATGGAGAGACAGACGTCGAATGGAGAGACAGACGTCGAATGGAGAGACAGACGTCGAATGGAGAGACAGACGTCGAATGGAGAGACAGACGTCGAATGGAGAGACAGACGTCGAATGGAGAGACAGACGTCGAATGGAGAGACAGACGTCGAATGGAGAGACAGACGTCGAATGGAGAGACAGACGTCGAATGGAGAGACAGACGTCGAATGGAGAGACAGACGTCGAATGGAGAGACAGACGTCGAATGGAGAGACAGACGTCGAATGGAGAGACAGACGTCGAATGGAGAGACAGACGTCGAATGGAGAGACAGACGTCGAATGGAGAGACAGACGTCGAATGGAGAGACAGACGTCGAATGGAGAGACAGACGTCGAATGGAGAGACAGACGTCGAATGGAGAGACAGACGTCGAATGGAGAGACAGACGTCGAATGGAGAGACAGACGTCGAATGGAGAGACAGACGTCGAATGGAGAGACAGACGTCGAATGGAGAGACAGACGTCGAATGGAGAGACAGACGTCGAATGGAGAGACAGACGTAGAATGGAGAGACAGATGTAGAATGGAGAGACGTAGAATGGAGACACAGAGCTTACATCGTGTAGAATGTAGAGAGAGATGTAGAATGGAGAGACAGACGTAGAATGGAGAGACAGATGTAGAATGGAGAGACGTAGAATGGAGACACAGAGCTTACATCGTGTAGAATGTAGAGAGAGATGTAGAATGGAGAGACAGACGTAGAATGGAGAGACAGATGTAGAATGGAGAGACGTAGAATGGAGACACAGAGCTTACATCATGACGACCTGCATAACAAACACCAGGACAGAGAGCCTGTGCACAAGAGCTAACACGCTAGAGAAGACCTATTGCTCCTCTCTGGCACCCACCTGGCTATAGCGATGCCAATGAAGTCCTTGCAGCCCTCGGAAACGGCCTTCTGGATGGCGGTGCGCTCGGCGCAGATGCCCAGGGCGTAGCAGGCGTTCTCTACATTGCAGCCTGCAGAGAGACCTCACTGTATTACATAGAGTAATAGAGCCGTATTCACAACTAAGAACGTGCATGCGTATTATTAAGAACGGAGACTGCGCATGCCCAGAACTCAAAACTACGCACAGAAACCACGTCCAACTGATTCACAGCCACGGAAAGGGAATTTAGGACTGCTTCACAGCCACGGACAGGGGACTTAGGACTGATTCACAGACTTGGACGGGGGATTAAGGACTGATTCACAGACACGGACGGGGGACTTAGCACTGATTCCTAGCCACGGACAGGGGACTTATCACTGATCTACAGCCACGGACAGGGGACTTAGCACTGATTCACAGACACGGACGGGGGGGACTTAGAACTGCTTCACAGACATGGACGGGGGGACTTAGGAATGAACCACACATCGGCATGGAATGAGTCCCACATGCGTGGCTAGAGGGACAAGACTCCTAATGCAAATGAGCAGCAGACGGGCCACTAATGTACAGTATGGGCGTGCCTCTAGAGTTATGACTGATTCACAAGCACGAGGGTTGTGTGGAAACAATCATACACACAGAGAAAGATAAGGTCGTCCTCTACCCTTCTTAAATTGATTTATGTATAGATCTTTGCGTTTTTCCTTTATGTTTTTAATGTGTTATGAAGATTTCCATTCTAGAAAACATTTTTGTTTACAATATATTATTATATAATAAAAAATAAAAAAATGTAAATAAAGGTTTTTTTTTATATAAAAAAAAAAGCTCTTTTAAATTTAAAATAAAATAAAAAAAGTTAATAAATAATTCCCAAAAAGACTATTTAAACTTATTTGCAAACATTATATAGGTAGAACTTTGATCCACGGCACATTAAGGGTTAAACTTACAATGTGACAAGTTTAAGTGTGTAACGAAACTCTGGAAATATTCATTGAATAGTAACATAACAGATGATACGTTATACAGAGACGGTTTGTGAGTTTAGTAATTTCTGATTAACTTTAGGCCTCGGTGTGATTCCCATTAAGGAAACACATCCGCCTGCACTTAGCAGTCCAGAGACGGGGACGTGGTTACCTGGATTCCTTACTATCTCTGCGTCGCTCTTACGGATCTCGCACATGCGTTTATTTAGGTACATTCGCATATTCTCTCTTAAGCGTGAATCAAGTCCAAAATGTCTCATTTGGGGGAACGGCCAGAATTCCTTCTGTGGAATTTGCTGTATGTCACTGAAGGTAAGAGGCCCCCTCAGGTCACGCCTGCCTCCAACCATGTCCCGAGTGACTGGGTGTAAACCAAGGGCGTGACAGGGGAGAATTGCCACGAGATGTCCCATCGTCTCAGGCGTCTCCAGAGGGAGAGCGTGGCTGCTGTCATAGGGTGATCTAGAGAGGGACATGTGGGCTACCAGGGTAAAATGTGAAGTGTCACCACCCCTAGTCCACTCCAGTAGTCTGCAGTATAAGACCCCTGTCCAGGGGCAGCTCCCTTGTTGCTGTATCTGCAATAAATTCAGACAAAAAGGCCTCTGCCGGGTTCTCGGGCAGACCCTGACCACGCTCTGATGTTTGGTGATGACCTCGGTGGCCTTTGATGCCCTGATCATTGTTCTCTGGCTGCTTCGTCTTCTAATTGCTCTCCACCATTTCCTCTCACTTGATCTTTCAGCACCCACAGCTGATAAGTGGAGTCTGAATAGGCAGCTGCACCCAGGGAGGAGTAGATTTGACGCTAGCGCCTCGCCCAATGTCGCACAGGGAAGTGGAGGTTATGTGAGGAACAGGAGAAAGCCACGTGCCACCAGCCACTGTGTGACAAGATGATTGTACAAGACAAGTCTCCTGTGGACAAACAGAGGAGGCGTGTCTTATACCAGAGAGAGGAGGCGTGTCCTATACCAGACAGAGGAGGCGTGTCACATACCAGAAAGAGGAAGCGTGTCTTATACCAGAGAGAGGAGGCGTGTCCTATACCAGACAGAGGAAGCGTGTCTTATACCAGACAGAGGAGGTGTGTCCTATACCAGACAGAGGAGGCGTGTCACTTACCAGACAGAGGAGGCGTGTCTTATACCAGACAGAGGAAGCGTGTCATATACCAGACAGAGGAGGCGTGTCTTATACCAGACAGAGGAGGTGTGTCCTATACCAGACAGAGGAGGCGTGTCTTACACCAGACAGAGGAGGCGTGACCTATACCAGACAGAGGAGGCGTGTCTTACACCAGACAGAGGAGGGCGTGTCATATACCAGACAGAGGAGGCGTGTCTTATACCAGACAGAGGAGGCGTGTTCTATACCAGACAGAGGAGGCATGTCTTATACCAGACAGGGGAAGCGTGTCCTATACCAGACAGAGGAGGCGTGTCTTATACCAGACATAGGAGGCGTGTCATATACCAGACAGAGGAGGCGTGCCATATACCAAACAGAGGAGGCGTGTCAGCTAATATGATCATGGAACCATGAAAATTTCACTGGCAGATCAGCATCTCAGGGACTTCATGCTGCGATGTGCCAATGTGAGGGGTGAAAATAATTATAATTCCATTATTACCATTTTCATTTTTTTTTTGTATTCAGGGACATTTTGTTTTGTAAAAACCTCAAATAAAAAACAGCTAAACTCTTACACTGTAACATAAGCGGCCATACACCAGAGCGATTAGAGGCATTTCTAAAACACCCAATAGTTAGTCCAGAAACGTTGAGGAGCAGGTTCCTGATCTCTGTACCTCCACAGCAGTAACAGAGAAGGAGCAGCCAGGCTTCCATTCCAATATCACTGCAATACTCGCTGGGAATTATCGAGTCAGATAGACAGGGAAACTCCAGCCAGGAGTGCAGGTGCCACATACAACTGACTGGGGATTCTACAGTCTGCCAAGATTGATAGGAGGCCCATGCAGCCAATCAGTGCAGAGATTGCCAGGACGCATGTGTAGGCAATCAGTGCAGAGATTGACAGGAGGCATGTGCAGCCAATCAGTATAAAGATTGACAGGAGGCATGTGCAGCCAATCAGTGCAGAGATTGACAGGAGGCATGTGCAGCCAATCAGTACAGAGATTGATAGGAGGCATGTGCAGCCAATCAGTGCAGAGATTGACAGGAGGCATGTGCAGCTAGTTGTACCTCCACAGCAGTAACAGAGAAGGAGCAGCCAGGCTTCCATTCCAATATCACTGCAATACTTGCTGGGAATTATCGAGTCAGATAGACAGGGAAACTCCAGCCAGGAGTGCAGGTGCCACATACAACTGACTGGGGATTCTACAGTCTGCCAAGATTGATAGGAGGCCCATGCAGCCAATCAGTGCAGAGATTGCCAGGGCGCATGTGTAGGCAATCAGTGCAGAGATTGACAGGAGGCATGTGCAGCCAATCGGTACAGAGATTGATAGGAGGCATGTGCAGCCAATCAGTGCAGAGATTGACAGGAGGCATGTGCAGCTAGTCAGTACAGAGATTGACATGAGACCCGTGCAACCAGTGAGTGCAGAAATAGACAGGAGGCATGTGCAGCGAATCAGTACCAAGATTGACAGGAAGCTGCGCAGCCAATCATTGCAGAGATTGGCAGGAAGCGGTGCAGCCTCCTGTCAATCTCTGCAGCCCCTCCCTCTTAGGTTTGGTTTATTGGTTCCAGCTGGAGCAGTGTGTTCCGGGGGGAGAGTGGATGGTCAGATCCCAGTATATAAGTATATGGGGCCGTATTCAGAGATTCGTTTCTAACGAAAGTTCCGTGCGTATTTTTAGGGTCGGATCGATTTAGCATCAACTGCGCATGCATAGTAATAGTGATACGCTGTCTATGTTGAAATTAAGGTCGGAAATGCCTTAAGGTCGGACTTGTGAATCGGGCGGAGACTAATGTGACCCTAAGTGGGCGTGCTTACAGAGTTAGGGCCGGTAATATACGCAACTAATACACATAAGGCCGGAAGTGAGTGCGGCCAGTTAGGGCAAGTCAATGCAGGTGTAAGTTTAGGTCCGGCCGGAGGCTGCGAGGGGAGTGACTGTTTTTTCTGGGGGGTGTAACCTGCTCCGACCTGCCACTTAGTTGCGTATATTTGCAGTCCGATAGCCGACGGAAGTCTGAATACGGTCCATGGTGTCTATAGATATTGGGATGTTTATAGTTATCAGTCTCAACTTAAACAATAAAATAGAATGAGAAGAAACCTTAAATAAATGGATTTTCCTTGTAACGGGGCTGACAGCTCGCAGACTGATGGACTACTTCAATTACTTAACATAAATACCAAAATATTTATATTACTCCATAACAGAGGATGAGACGCTCTATAAATAGAGCACTGGAACAAAGGCGCTGGAGGGTCCCGGCTATTCATCACCGCACCACCGACAAAAGAATATTCCTTCCACATTCTGATCATAGAGTGATGAGGATTCTGTATGATAGATATGGAGATATTAAAGACTCTCTAATATTATAATCTGCAGAATGGACATTAGGGTAAGATGGAGGAAGAGAGAAGAAAATAGGGGTATGGAGAGAGAAGGGGAGAGAGAGACACAGCAAGGGG
>WWET01004075.1:14246-35057 GCA_011038615.1 Limnodynastes dumerilii
ATATACACACAGTATATGTAATACTATCATAGACCCTGATTCACAACTAAAAAGCAGAGGCTTCTTAGGTGCGTAATTGGCCGAAATTTGCCACTGGGCAAGTGTGACTACGCAATCTACATAGCCCTTAGGTCTTTAAAGACCGCACACAGTTTTTTAGGTAAGAGCAGGAGTGCCACAGCAGAAAATTAGGTAAAGTGGGTGGGATGTAGATTAGGGTGGAAGGGAGGGCTGGGGATTGTCCATATGTCATATGCAAGGTGATTTAAGGTTGCCTATGGCACTTGTAATTGTCACTAAGCACCTAGAAATGGGGGCAGGGGAGGGGATCAAAGAAGTAGGTACAGATACATGTGTATCCGCATTCTGCACCTATGGCTCACACATGTAAGTGTAAATCCAGTCCATAATACTCAAATGTTGACTGTTTGACCTGTCAACAATGTGACTGTTGACAACCACCAAGGTGTATTTTTACATTAGGAGATAGAATAAAAAATGTATTTACCGCTATGTTAAACTCTATATTTTAGCCTTTCTGACATATGTTTAGTCACTGGAATATCTATGTACGACTTGAAAAAGTTGAATTTATTGGTTTATCTGTATGTCTATGTTTGGTTTCAGACGACTAAGCAATAATAATGCAAGGTCAATCTGTGTTCCAAAAGAGAAGCCTACAGAGATGTTGGTCAGGAGTCTTTATTACATGTATACCACTATCTGGAACCTATGGGGACTCCATTCTCCACCAATCCCAATGGAAGCACTGATCACACTGCAAGCTCTTGCTGTAGTCCCCGTAAAAACATAGGCTGTACATGCCAAATCTCTCCAGTGCATGCCACATGCAGCAGGTCAATCCCACATACTTCAGCTTGCTTTATAAAGATCGAAATCTCTTGTTACACAAGTTCACATATGAAAGGGCAAAAGGAGCTCAGAGAAAGTAGGTAAATTGAATGTTATGGAAAAAAAATACTTATTTAAAAACACAAACAAAAAAAAATCAGAGGGAAATCTGGAGACAGAATTTAATATGCAAATGTTACAACGTATCCTTGCAGATGCCTAATCTTACCGTGGGTGGCCCAGTTGGGTCAATTTCTGGTGGCTTTGAAAAAATTGAAAGCATTGTAAGTTGAAAGCAAAGCAGTATACGGATGTGTTATGGAGGACTGAATGATGGATGGTGACTTCCTCCTACCTACCGTAACCATTGGGAGCAAGAATGAGGTTTGGCTTTGGAAACAACCAGCTAACTTATGGGTTAAACCCTCAAACCCTGAAAACTCTGCGTAATGCTGACATTGTACATTGTGGGTTATTTCTAGACACTGCTTAAAGGTGCAAAGAATATTTCATCCAATCAGACATTTGCTTTCATTGTACCAAACAGAAATTAAGGACTGGATCCAGGTTTTCGTAAGACGTTACGCTCCTAATCGCTACGTAGACGGCGTTGCACTATTACTACGCATGCGCAATCAGGCCCAAAGTGTGTAAGTGGGGTGTCTGGAGAGAAGGGCACATGCGCCCTCCAGGTTTTATGCGCCTATCTCCTATCGTACAGTATCTTCTATCCACACGTCCATGTTAAGGCCGCATTATGGCAGCCTATCTACCCTCAAGGTTGCATGACAGAGGGGAAAGACCGGGGAGTTTACTTTACCTTTCAGATCAACCCCCCACCTCACCGCACATACGGAAAACATGCAGGGGTCTGCATCCAGTCCTAAATGCTGATTGGCTACTAAAGTTTAACACCAAGGGCCAGATTTACTAAGCTGTGGGTTTTGAAAAGTGGAGATGTTGCCCATAGCAACCAATCAGATTCTAGCTCTCACTTTCCGATTACATAATAGAGAATGTCAACTAAAATCTGATTGGTTGCTAAGGCCAACATCTTCACTTTTCCAAACCCACAGCTTAGTAAATATGGCGCCAGACCTTTGGGCAATGTAGTAAGATATCCTTAAATACCTCATTCCATAATGCATTACTTTTGGATTATAATTCAGTGCAATATACTTAATTTAGATATTTACCTAAAATACCTTTAAGATTAAATACCCTCATTAATAGAACAGTGATAAAGATGTGCTAATCTTCTAGCACGACAATAAAATGTATATTTTATGAAGGTTTCTGCTATTTACCCCACATCTTTCTGACCTTTAAAGCTATACAAAAGCAGAGGTTATCTAAGCCAGCCATTACCAGTGATGCCTCAATATTTCTGAGGAAGAAGAGGAGGACAGTGGACAAATAAATCAAACAGAGAGGCTATCGTCCATTCACAGAATCCGTTGCTAGTTTGTCCCATGAACACTTGCAATACTTTAACCAATCCACAGTTACAATACTGAGCAAGCCTACATGTTAAATACCAAGAGGACAGACCTGACAAGAGACTAGTAAAATGAGAACAAGACACAGAGGGGGAAGCGCTGATCATACCATTCTGCATATCATTCTGCATCAGAAACATACCGGTCTCGCTTATTACAAGGTAAGAAGAAAGAAATATGTATCTTTATGATATAATTCCAGTAATGATATGGATTTAGTAGAAAAAATATGGCATCAACTTAAGAGAAGTCATTTGCTAGATTCTATTAAATGGATCAATGATTGCTGTGTCTGTTAAGGTGACTTCCTTTTTTTTACATTAAATCAAATTACTGTGCTCTGCTCTGTATGGATCTTTACATTACAGTAGCATAAAGCTAATTAAAGGGAACGATAGTAGAAACTTGATATTCATGGCGCCAAGAGCAGAGGTCATGAACTTTCCTCATTTGGTATGACTTTGGAGTCATGATAGAGTGCAAGCAACTGGGCAATTTACTATCGCGTATGTGTTTGTGTGTTTGGTTGTAGGGCCAGATTCAGATGTACAAACGTCAGCCCACTTATGCAAGCAGCTTGCGGAAATTGGCTGATTTTCTGGAAGCGCGTACAGAGCAAAGTTCATCCGACAGGGTGGCGCATCACTGTAAGGTTGGTGGGGGATAGCATTTAAATTTTACAGTGTGGGTTTAACAGCTTATCATCGGTCGTACAGACGCCACGCACGGGTGACTTAAGGCTAAAGTCTACATGAGAGAGTTGAGTGACAGGGGAGTTCACTCCCCACTTTCGTGTGGACTGCCGGAACGGTGAGCGCGAGGAAGTAAACGCACAGAGGTCTGAATCTTGTTATTGTTTTGACCAAGTTAATATGTTCTTCCTCAAAAGAGATGTCACATTACTACTGCGGAGACTTTACATGAAAATGGTGGCTATAGCATACCCTCCAACATTTTTTTTATGGAAAATCGATACACCCAGGGGGCGTGTCCATGAAGGGGGCATGGTTAGTTCAGTGAAGGGGCGGGGCTTTAATCTGCTTATTTGCATGTACAGGGTGTTCGGAAAGTCACGGTGCACTTATGTGTATTTATTAACATACATGTTTCAATATAGAATACATGATGTAAACACGAATGATAATTATAAACAATGTTACAGTTGTAAGATATGTAAATGTGAGATACCGCGTGGGTTTTGGAGGGAGGCCTCCAGCAGGTCCAATAGGAAACAATGGCTCCCATAGGAAAGCATGGCCCCATAGGAAAGAATGGCAGGGGAAATTTTTGGCTCCCCAGAACCACCCCTAGGAGGCGACCGTGATGCTCCCGCGTCACATGAGCTCCGGGATGGGACCGGCCGAAGGGGTCGCCGCATCGCTCTTGCCCCTCCCCCATAGGCGTGTTTTCTCCATTGACTTCCATGCGTTTCAGCCCTTCCCATAGGAAACAATGGGGGTCGAACTTTTCGGCCACCCTGCGCCCTCCAGGAGGCGACCCTAACGCCGCCACGTCACTTTTGCTTTGAAATGGCGTGAGATGCACGGTCCCCCTTCTCTCTTTCTCCGTACCACCCCCCTCCAAGAGCGCGTTTTCCCCATTGACTGCCATTCGTTTCAACACTTCCCATTGACATTGCATTGGCTCCCATAGGAATCAATAGGGTTCGAGCTATTCGGCCCCCTTGCGCCCTCTTGGGGGTGACTGGGGCACCCGCTCGTCACATGAGCTCCTGGTAACATCTCCATTTTTGCTTTAGAGAAGTTTAGTAAATCTAGCCCTATATTGGGATCATAATCTGAAACAAAATATATGATTAGAAAAGTGCACAGTGACTTTCCAAACACCCTGTATGATAAGGTATAAAGTCTCACTTTACACCTGATCACAGGAAAGGGTGTCACTGTAGCAGAGCTGTAGGAGTCTGTCCCCACAGCTCTGCTTTATTGATCAGATGCTGCAGGACTGGAAGGTGAGTATAGAGGGGAGGGAACTGCTGGGCCTGAATCGTACAGGAGCCCTTTTATCTACCGTCCCGGTACAGACCATTAAAAAACGGTACTGTGCCTGCTAAATAGGTACAGTTGGATAGTATGCTATAGATCTGAAAATAACAAATACACAAATACCAACAGAAATATACTGCAGGTTTAGATTGTACTACCAACAAAATGTAAAAGAACAATATCTATAATGAGGTGTGGTGTAAGGCATGCAGACTGGGGGGAGTACCAGCCTCTCCATAATTCAGTTCTCACAGTGCCCTACATGCAATATAAAAGATGGTGTTTAAATCTCATTGTGAAGAAGAAATTTGTTCCATCTTTCAAAGTGTTCTTTTCACCTACACACAATGAAAGCAGACATTTTGTTTCCTGAACATTCATGAAAGTGCATCCTAACTTCTGACTAGGAGCTACATATCACAAAATGGCTGCTCTCACTGTGGATAGCCGCTGACTGAACTTTAGAAGGAAAAATAAAGTGCAGTTTTAAGTTATGGGAAATGTTAATGTGTCTGAGTGACGTTAATTAGTCCGAATAGTCAGAAAACGCTGTGTTTTGTGTTGTTAGCAATATATTTCACACGTGTTACATACTTGCCTGTAGAAATTTCTAGGGATGAAATAAACATGACATTTGGTTAAAGTATGTTCCATAATGTGGGTATATTTAATTACTAAAGTGCACTTGAATTTTAGATGATCATTAGAGAAAAAAAACAAATATGGTAGACTTTTCAAACTTGCATTTGTTATGTTTTGTGTGTCATGCAATCATTTTTAACCTTGAAAAGGTAGATGGGTGTTTTTACTGCAGACTGTAAAACTATATTAAAAAATAACAGAATTCATCTTAATAATACAAGATCTACAACCAAATACTGCAGATATTATTACTGGTCTTATATTAAACTTTTATACAGTCTAAATGCTTTAGATATATACTTCTAATACCTAACGGTTGGTCTTATCAGTGGGGGTTTGTAATATTCTAATAGCCTGTTTAGCTTTGCAGTGCATAACATAATAACAAATTAAAATTTTATTTAAATGTAGTAAACATAACATAACTTAAACACCAAATACAGACCAGAGAAAACACTTAAACATAAATAAAACACAAAAAGGAATATACTTAATACATTATATAAAATAATAAGAACACAGAGACAGGACATCTATATATTATTATAGCTTATAATAATCATTTACTTATACTTATACAGCCCTGACACTCATGCAGTGCTGCTCACAGAATATTTGTCAGTGTCTGCCGCATTGACGTACATTTTACAAAACACACACAAGAACACAGGTGCAATTCCACATACATATATACACACGCAAGCAAGCACACAGGTGCAAATCCACATACACATATACACACGCAAGCACACAGGTGCAATTCCACATACATATACACACACGCAAGAACACAGGTGCAAATCCACATACATATACACACACGCAAGCACACAGGTGCAAATCCACATACATATACACACACGCAAGCACACAGGTGCAAATCCACATACATATACACACACGCAAGCACACAGGTGCAAATCCACATACATATACACACACGCAAGCACACAGGTGCAAATCCACATACATATATACACACGCAAGCACACAGGTGCAAATCCACATACATATACACACACGCAAGCACACAGGTGCACATCCACATCCACACACACACCACCACATATGTTAATGGAAAGGGAAGGAAAATTGAAGTAAAGCCATGCTAACATGGGCAGAACATATAAACGCCATGCACTTAAAACAAGAAGCAATGCAGCTTTTAGCCTGAATGTATACTTTTACTACTTCTAAGTGTAGTTTTACTGCTATAAGTAATTTCTGAAGTAATTTTTTTCATGATATGATTTGAAACTTTATATGTTCGACACATCCACATGTACCTGTGCATGCAATACACACAGGCATGAATACTGCTTGTGTTTGTACTTAAACATTGATATGCTTTCTATAAAGCACATTCATTGTAGAAAAGCTCAAGAGTAAGGGATGCGACCCCTGCTGGACAAAAGTAGCCTTACAATGTCCTGTTATTTAAAGCCTCTGGCAATCCTGTGGCTTTTGGAAGAGACCCTGTGGGGGCTATTGCCTGGAATAGTCAGGTTCAGAAAATGTTAAAAGCGATATGATGCAAACAACCTCTATTGCAATGCTAAATAGGCTTCCTTCTGCTTAAATGTATGGTCTACACATACAAACCCGCATGCAACTCTATTACATAAAATGTGTCACATATTGTTATCTACAAGCTTGGTGGAAGTGGTGACAGCCGGCCTCCATCCTCCCCCACCCGGAGCATATGCAATGTGGTCTCTCCATGCTCTGCGCAGGTGTGTTCAGTGACTGGTAGGTTAGATGGCGCTCAGCACTCCAGTCTATGGGCCAGATTTACTAAGCTTCGGGTTTGGAAAAGTGGAGATGCTGTCCATTGCAACCAATCAGCTTCTAGATGACATTCTCTAGTATGTAAAGTGAGAGCTAGAATCTGATTTGTTGCTATGGGCAACATCTCCACTTTTCCAAAACTCGCAGCTTAGTAAATCTGGCCCCATGTGTGCTGAATGCTAAGCGTTGACGCTCCTGATGTATCCTGCATGGGTGCAGGGTAGGCGAAAATGTGTCACATATTGTTATCTACAAGCTGCCTCCATCCTCCCCCACCCGGAGCATATGCAAGTGGAGATGCTGTCCATTGCAACCAATCAGCTTCTAGATGACATTCTCTAGTATGTAAAGTGAGAGCTAGAATCTGATTTGTTGCTATGGGCAACATCTCCACTTTTCCAAAACTCGCAGCTTAGTAAATCTGGCCCCATGTGTGCTGAATGCTAAGCGTTGACGCTCCTGATGTATCCTGCATGGGTGCAGGGTAGGCGACTGCCTTAAGTACCCCTCCCCTTTGGGCCCTATAACAGCTGCACCCATGGTGATTACTCCACTGTCACCATGCAAAGTCAATCAAATACATGTAAAAGTGAACACAGAAAAAACATGTCTCTTAAATTGGCTGTGGCAGTTTATGAGACAATAATAGTTCAGACTGATCAACTTTATTATCATTTTCTTGAAAAATACAGTGACACAGTCTATACTTGCTGAGCGCTGTCTATAAATAACGTGCCACAGGTCAATGCTGCCCTCTGCTGGCTGCAGCCCACCTTCCGCCCCTCATTGATGTCAGTGGACTAAGCTTTTAGCTGCTGGCAAGTTATCTAGAAACAGCACTGGGCAATCAGACTGAGCACTGTCTAACCTGCCATCCACTGACAGCTCAAAGCTGTGGCTCCTTGCTGGCCCTTTGTGGGAGCAGGGAGGGTGGCTGCCTCGGGCCATCCTCTCCTTCAATCCCAATAGCAGCCACACCTTCTGCCTCACGCCACTGCCTACAACAACAGGGAGACCACCTTTAGATATGTTTAAAGCACAGGTATCAGAGGAGATCTACATTGCCTACTGTCACAGAACATTCAGGAGGTTCCAGAGAGCGCAGGGGTCTGCCCTAATACCGCTAATTGCATCACTGGGACAGGACATCATGGTTTGCCACTCTCTTCACTCTTGACACTTTGATCACAATGCAGGTGATGTATGATCATGTAGGGTTAGAAACCAAAAGGAGGATATTCCAACCAAGCATGTGACTGCATGTATGTAACAGTGGCATAGCAATGTAACTCCAGCAGCTCCACTCAATGAAGTAGGACAACACATACTGATGAAAGGGGGTAAAAAAAATGTATATGTATAATAGGGGTGGGTGGGAAAACGTGGCCTTACCCAAAAGCAGCAGCAATGACAAATGCTCAAGATAGAAACAGAATAACCAAAATACAGACAACAAATACAAACACAAATAAAAAAAATGTCTAACGCAAAAATAAAGTTTAATTCATTCATAATGTATAACATATGGGCTCGTTGGACTTGATCCAAAGTTTGAAAATATGAGAAATACGGGTGTGAATTTACACCTGGGCTAAACCAAGCTGAATTGCAGGAGAGGTACATTTTATTTGTTGCAAACATTATTAGTGCTGAGAGGTGATGTTTCCTGGGCCAATATCTGTGTGCAATAAGCAAAAGCAAAGTATTTTCCCTGCATGCAAAGAATAACATTAATTACATGTCCCCTAAGTTTCCACATGGTTTTGCCCAGGTGTAACTTTTCTACCGTTATCTTATTATTTTTAACCTCTGGGTCCACTGCATTAAGATGTAGGAGTAAATGCACTGGATCCAGAGTTTGAAAATAAGAAGAAAACAAGCGGAAAGTTACACCTGGGCAAAACCACGTTGAAATTTAGGGGAATTGTAGTTAATGTTATTCTTTGCATGCAAGGAGAATACTTTGCTTTTGCTTACTGCACACAGATATTGACCAGCTATACTTTTACACTGTTATTTAGACTTGGGCCAGAAACATTACCTCTCATCTCTAATACCGTTTGCAACAAATTTTTCAATTTTTGCAAAACTATGTTGTGCTACAAAGGCCTGGAAAAACCCCCTCTGGTCGTGTGAATGGGTCAACCGGGTTATGCAGCCTGGTCCTGCACCTCTAGTAATGTGACCTGGGTTATTCTGGGAGTGAGCCGATAGGCTGCGGTGAGAAAGGAGCAACACAGGTTACTCTACTTGGGTTATAATCAAGGAACCTAATTGGTGGATCTGAAACTCTTTTAATCTGATAGGATGTAGCAACATGAAGACCCTATTTCGCATGGCAGACAAAGGAACAGTGTGAAGGGCAGGGGTGCTGACTATTGAAAGCTTTCCTCCGGGAGAACACGGAGGGAAGTCAGAGATCACTACGAGAGGACAGGGCTTAATTATGCAATTTAAGCAAATAGGTCATTAAGCTCCGCCCCTGTTAATCACCATTGTGGTCTCAGGCGTTATAGAGGTGGGAAGGACTTGATGACATCATCAAGTCCCGCCCATCCCTAGCATCTATAGGGATTACACGGATGATTTTTTTGATGTCACGGCATGCAGGAGATTTGCCGGCTCTCCCGGGATACCGGCCTAAAAATCGGGAGTCTCCCGGATATTCCGCGGAGACTCCGCAGAGTCGGCAACCCTGGTGAAGGGCGATGACCAAAGTGTACCGAGTTCAATATATCAACACAGACTTGAGCTTTTTGGTACAAATAAAGCTATGTAATGCCCTGCATGCATAAATAGTCCATTTGCACCCCTTACATCAGGAGAGGGGCCCCGAGTCTGGAGGGGCGGGACTAGGTGGGGCTAGCGGGACTGGGGGCAGAGTTGGGCTGGACAGCTGCCTAATAGAAGCTGTGAGAGGTTGATAGCTTGCTTACAGTGCAAAGGAAGTGGCTGCCATGGGTCCCTTTCTCCTCCAGGCCCCGTAGCAGCCACCCCCTTGCACCCCTTGTAGTTATACCCCTGTCTTGCATCAAATAATGGAATGTCTAGGTCAGTGGTTCCAAAACTTTCTCAGTTCGAGGCACCCTTAGGTTCTCCATATTTTTTCAAGGCACCCCTTAGACAAAAATATAATATAGAATAGAAAAGAGAAACATTCCACGGCACCCCGGTAAGGGCGTCGCAGCACCCCAGGGAGCCGCGGCGCACAGATTGGGAACCACTGGTCTAGGTGTAAATTGAGCTTCTTGTAGCTAGACTTGCCCTTTGCTCTCAACATATAAATCCCATGTATTATAATTATATTGTTTTATAAATGTAGCGTATTCCAGAAGGTAGATTAATATTTGCTTAAAATCTTTTATTTTTTTTAATTGATCTACTAGTTAGAACAACATAATATAGCTGAACACAACTCTGCAATGAACCTCATTGAATCTGTCCTCGGTGTTATTCTAGCTCAAGGTCATGTAACGAAACAATTCTTCACAGGAGATAAAGGTCTGAAGATGGACAACCTACACAGGCCACAACATGAGTGCACAACACAAAGCTATGCTAGGAGTTACTTACATTAACTTCAGTTATAGCAATATCTACGACGCTACCGACAACAATTAAGGCATCAAATGTGTTCCAAGCATCAGTGAAATAGTGCTGTTAGAGAAAGTGGGGACAGAAAGAAGAGAGAGTAGAAATATGACTGACAGAGAGTTACAGTGTACACCATCCATCAGAGAACCATCTCAGAGGCATCACAGTGTTCATTCAATAGAATGAAGATCATTCATTATGCTCTAAGGCAGGAATGGCCAACTTGTGGCTCTCTGGGTGTTGTGGAACTATGACTCCCAGCATGCTTTGTCATGAATCAGCTATTCCTTTGCAGTTAAAGCATGCTGGGAGTCGTAGTTCTACAACACCTGGAGAGCCACAGGTTGGCTAAGGCTAAGCCTTAGGCTTCTCCTCAACGGTACTCCCTAACAATGCATGTTTTCCAGATCTCCTCATATTCACAGGTGATCTTTTGATCTTTCCACATATGTCAGTCATATGTCCAGCAAGGAGACCTGGATAACATGCACTGTTAGTGGTACTTAAGGACCATGGGCTGGATCCAGACTTAAGTAAGTGCTTGAAATGAGTTAATCCTGGGCTAAACCATGTTGATTGCAGGGGAGTCATATTTCATCTGTTGCAAACAGTACTAGTGTTGAGAGGTGATGTTTCCCAGCCCAAGTCTAAATAACAGTGTGATAGTAAAGCTGGTCAGTATCTGTGTGCAGTAAGCAATTCAAAGATATATCCCTGCATGCAAAGAACACTATTTACTTGACTCCCCCTGAAATCAACATGGTTTACCAGGAGTAACTACTGGTAATTTCAAGCACTTACTTAAGTCTGGATCCAGCCCCATGTTTGAGAACCTCTACTCTAAGGAATAATTTAATATATATAAATCTCAAACAGCAATATCAGTCAGAACTTAGAAGATGGTTAAGCAATAAACAAAAACAGCCATTCATCAGGTAACCCATTTTAATACCATAACACCATAAGAGGCGGCCATTTTCTTTATTTTCATGTATTAGTCTATTATATTAATGTTGATATCCTGAAAATCTTTTGCATTTTACTGGTATTATGTAAACCTGGTTTCTGAAAAGGAAGTTGTGGAAATAAATGGAGTGTAAGAAGGAGTAAGCATTAGAAGTGTCTGTGACTTGTCCAAGAAGGGACACAAAACAGAAGACATAGAGGTGGCAGACACTGGCTGTAGGGTGGGGTGTACTTACATCAGCTTCACTGAGGACCACGTCTACTATGCTGCCGATAACGATGAGAGAATCAAAGGTGTTCCAGGCATCACTAAAATAGCCCTGCACACAGTGGCCAATGGAAGTGGTTAACATCGACATTTCAGGAGGGATGACAAGCCACGTTCAGTGGACAGAGCACACAAGAACAGAGGAGCATTCTATATTACCTGGGAAATGGACTGACAGGAGTGTAGACAGGTTACTAATCTGAAATGTATATCTATGTTGGGCCTCCCAAACTGTTTCCTGGGGGTCCGGCACAACCCAGATTCCACTGTTAACGTGGTACATCAGCAAGCAGAAGATTGCCTCATAATGCGACTGGGTATTAACGTTACCATAGGATAATCTACTTGGTATTATTACATTATTGTATTGACTTTGATATGTTTTGATTAGGGATAAAGTACTTGAATTAGGTGAGTCAACTATCAAATTATTTCCGAAAATAATTTTTGGGGTATAAATTGGAAGCAGACACATTGGTCACATGAGGAGAAAACAGTCAACACATGTGTCACATAATGAGAAAACAGTCAACACATGTGTCTCATGATGAGAAAACAGTCAACGCATGTGTCACATGATGAGAAAACAGTCAACACGTGTCACATGATGAAAAAAACAGTCAACGCATGTGTCACATGATGAAAAAAACAGTCAACGCATGTGTCACATGATGAAAAAACAGTCAACGCATGTGTCACATGATGAAAAAACAGTCAACATATTTGTCACATGAAAAGAAAACAGTCAACACATAGATAAATAAAATAGATAAAACATGTGTCACATGATGAGAGAACAGTCAACACGTGTAAGATGATGAGAAAACAGTCAACACGTGTCACATGACGAGAAAACAGTCAACACATGTGTCACATAATTAGAAAGCAGTCAACATGTGTCACATGATGAGAAAATAGTCAACACATGTGTCACATGAAAAGAAAACAGTCAACACATATGTGACATGATGAGAAAACAGTCAACACATATGTGACATGATGAGAAAACAGTCAACATGTGTTACATGATGAGAAAACAGTTAACACATGTGTCACATGATGAGAAAACAGTCAACACGTGTCACATAATTAGAAAACAGTCAATATGTGTCACATGATGAGAAAACAGTAAACACGTGTCACATGAAAAGAAAACAGTCAACACATGTGTCACATGAAAAGAAAACAGTCAACACATATGTCACATAAAGAGAAAACAGTCAACACACATGTGACATGATGAGAGAACAGATAACACATTTGTCACATGATGAGAAAAAAGGTAAAATATGTGTCACATGATGAGAAAAAAGGTAAAAGATGTGTCACATGATGAGAAAAAAGGTAAAAGATGTGTCACATGATGAGAAAACAGTCAACACATATGTGACATGATGAGAAAACAGATAAAACATTTGTCACATGAGAAAAAAGGTAAAAGATGTGTCACATGATGAGAAAACAATCAACACATTTGTCACATGATGAAAAAACAGTCAACACGTGTCACATGATGAAAAAACAGTCAACACGTGTCTCATGATGAGACAAAAGTCAACACGTGTCATTTGATGAGAAAACAGTGAAGGGAAATGTGGCAGAGTTTTATGGAGTTCTCCAGTTGGGTAGAGATGGCGCTTTCTGTAGTGCATTTTGTTTAGGAATACTGTACATGTTCGGTCCATTTCTCAGCAATATTGCTCAAATAAACAAAACAGCATGGTTTCTACAAGCACCAATAGCAAATGTATTTCGGGAGAAACAAAGGGATACGTAATATGGACAAGTCACAGCAAATTCAACCATGCATTTCTGGTCCTAGGTTTACACAGCAATCGCTTGGTCACTTACGAGCCAACGTTCTTTTTTGGCGACACAAATCTGACAGATGATATGCAAACACAGGGTCATATTCACATTGCTAAAGAGCAGGATGCATTCATTGTCTACAGCGTCAGAGACTGGCATTGTGAAGGGTGCACTGAGACTTTATATGTAAACCAATGTAAACATTGTAAATGGGTTTAACTATATATAAGTTAACTTTGTCTTTTCGATCTGGTGGGGATCTGCCCCTCAAACCGCCAGTAGATTCTGGATTCAGTCCCTGTTACTGCTTTATGTGTATATAGTAAGCACTAAGTAAACAGTACAAAAAAATGTCTACAGTCTGACTGATGTCAACTTTCCCATATGTGATAGCATATGATCATATAGTACAGGCCTGGCCAACCTGTGTCTCTCCAGGTGTTGTGAAACTACAAGTCCCAGAGATGCTCAAAATTCTTTTGAAACGGTCTGTGATCTTTTGATTAGATTTTTTTTGGCTCCTATTATGCCAGATCAACCATGGAATATGCTTAATTATATGCTATAATTTGCTTTTTGCAATTGTGTCCTGTGTCTATTAGGAGATCTTTGGACAGTACACACTGGTAAGATATCTGCTGAAACAGTCTTTTGATTGGGCGATTGGAAAGATTATCTGCTGAAAAGCCCCAGTGTGTGCCCTACTTTACTCTATTTTGCATGCTCGGCATTGGGTTGCCTTTGGAAAACAATGGGGAAAAGATGGAACAGAAAAAGATGTCACAATTTCCCTGCATGCAAAATATTAAAATAAATTTGCACTTTTCACAAAGCAAAGCAGTTTTTTTGGCTTTTGCTCCAAACACGAATCGCCCCAAAAACACTGATGACCCGTAACATTTCCCTGGTAAAAGTTGTCATCAGTCAGACAAAAACTAGCCCTGAACCATGCTGGTCTTACTTCCTAAATTAATAATTATAAGTCTGGTCTGCACTTAAACCTTTTCACCTAATACAACTTTTATGAGAGTTGCTATTTATTAACATAATGGGCCGGATCCAGAACTACGTCCGTCTTCCATATTGTTCATTGAATTCCATATTGAATTCCATATTGTTCATTGAATTACGTCTGTCTATGGAAGACCGCATATATACGCAATCTACGTATCGAAACGATACGCAGATTACGTACAATAGCTACTACGCATGCGCAGTAGCTATTGTTCATTGAATTACGTCTGTCTATGGAAGACGGACGTAGTTCTGGATCTACCCCAATAACTATAACTCAGCATCTTAATGTATTTTTGATTATTGTGCATGTCAAGAGTGCCCCAGTTCTGGTTTTAATACACAATTGTCTGTGTCTTGCACACTAATTTATGTATTGTTTTTAATATCTCACTGTCATATGTGCCAATACTCTCCCAGATATTTAGTGACTTGTGGCCGTATTCACAGACACGTTTTTGCGTGGGATTGCGTGCGTATTTTTAGGAGCGGATTAACTGCGCATGCATAGTAAATTTTTCCACGCAAGTTACGTAGTATTTAAGCACATAAGTATTTTAGGCACAGACTTGTGAATCGCACTTAGGGGCATATTCGTATGGAAGGGGATGGTTGTCTTCCTTAGGTTCGAAGTTACGTGAAAGTGGGCGGGGGAAGGCATTCAAATGGGCTTTTGAGGGCGTGGTTAGTAAGATACGCACGTACGGAAGTAACAAACGTGCGTAAGCACACACGTAGAGTTCAGGGTGCCCTATAGAGGCGTAAGTCATCCGTGCTAGGAGAGTGTCATGGGTGTTGCCTTGCTATGTGCGTGCGTAAAAACGGTCACTTAGTAAACACGCATCTGTGAATCCGGTCCTTGATGTTTATTTTAAAATGTATATGATTCTAATAAAGTTTGATTTACAATTAGCTTAAGATGATTACAAGAGTGCATCCTATGAAACACTGCACTTTCTTTCTTTCTTTTGGTTCTCAATTACATGATGGATTGCAGGATAGCACCAGGAATTCTCTGTTTGGATTTGTATACTATTTATGGCATTAAGAATAATATATAATTGATTGCGTTCAGAGCATTCCTTTGAGTTTCCCATGCTCTCATAACTTGGGAGTTTATTACTATTGGGAGAGTATTATTATATATAGAGTGCGATTTGGATAAAAAATTCTTTCTTCTTCTGAAGTTAACACTTACCTTGGGTTTGAAAGCTATAAGTTTCAAAACCATCTCAACAGTAAAGACTGCAGTGAAAACCATATTCATCACATCCATGACATCATTGAAGATCTTAGATTGTCCATAATGCTGAAAAACAAACAAATCCTGATTAAATCATCCATCAATTACTTTATGAAATACATTCATTATATGTAGTATATGTAGTATACACAGGATATATAAGTGTATTTTTTCAAAAACGTAACCTCATAGAGTTTCCAACTGATAAATGTTCTGTAGAGCTGTGCAGTGGCGTATCCAGGGGGTTTCTGGTAGTCCACATTGAACATTAAAAAGAATTAGAAAAAATACCCCAAAAACTGATAACCTGAAAAAAAAAACGTGGCTTGGCGGATGCCATGAAAAGAGGCGTGGCCTTGCTGCCATGTGAGACAGACTGACGTTGAGGAGGAAGATGGTACTGTCATGCACTGCAATAGATAAGTAGGTTGGTATGGTGAATACACACAAAGAATTCAACTGTGCTTATGCACTGACATAGGGCCTGATCCAGACCTACGCCAATGCGCTGTGCTTAGTAACACAGCGTATCGGCATGCACTCCCCCCCGACACTCCCCCCTGTGCGAACGTATTTTCCCTCGCTTACGGCGGCTGTAGGCTATCCGAACTTCAGCCAGCCTAAGCAAGGGAAAATAAGCTCACACAGGAGCGTATGACCGCAAACCCCTCCCTCTCTCATTAAACTACCTCCCCCCGCCCACCTACACTAACTTGAGCATAGTAACGCCGAGGGACGCCCCCTCAGCCATTACTACGGTGATAGTACGGTGCATGTTCAGATCGGCTTTTAAGCCGATCTTGCGCTGCTGGCTGGTGTCTTGGATCAGGCCCATAAGCCCTGGTCCATTGTGTAATGTGCTCTTCTCAAAAAATGGCACATACTATAAAATATGTGGGGTATATTAGGGGTCCTGGAATGGCACACTATTTAAAGTACATGTGTATATTATAGATCTGTTAATGGCACAAACTATAATATAAATCGTTGGTCTGATTAATGATGTACTTATAACAATTTAATAAATATGAGCTTATAAAAGAACTCTAAGTAAAAAATATATACAGACTCCAGACATGGCATGACAGACATGACTTCCAGAACCTGTGCATCAAAATCCACCAGGAGCAAAAACTTCTCGTCTATAATATAATGGGATATATTAGGGATATATTAGGGATCTGGACATGGCACACACTACATGGTATATGCTATAATATAATGGGATATATTAGGGATCTGGACATGGCACACACTACATGGCATATGCTATAATATAATGGGATATATTAGGGATCTGGACATGGCACACACTATAATAGAAACAGTATATATTAGGGGTCTGGGAATGGCATACTATATACTGTGCCATTCACAACAACTAATATAAACCATACATATTACAGTATAGTATGTGCCATGTCCAGAGCACTAATATACTCCACATGTGTTACACGCTTTGGAAACCCTGCGTTTGCCATTGCTATGTAAGCTTTATTTTTTTGCCCAGTGAGCTGAACAATAAGATGGATTTGGTCTGCCGCTTAGAAAATCTGTAATCTTCTGACAGATTGCTTTGCGGCAGTGAGGTGCTGACTGCTGTCATTTTTCGGCAGTCTGCCCTCAGACAAGATGGCTCCCACAACCGCATGGTTTTCCAACAGTGTAAAAGTGACAGGTAAATTTTCTTAACCCAAACCCTAACCATCACCTTTCCACAACCTAACCCTAACCTCGACCCTCTGCTCTCTGCAGCTTAACCCTCCCCTCAACAGAGCCTAACTCCAACCCTGTCCTACAGCCTAAACCTAACCAGAACAGGTACCTTGTTGAAATTAAGCAATTCAGCATGTTACCCATTCTGGAATGTTTATAATCACTATTTAAATGCAATCAGAATGGTACAGTTGAAATTAAGCTTTAGGCTGTATCATTCTCAAAATGGGCCCTTCCTTCCAGCGACTGCATCACCAATAGGATCTGTGGAAAATGAGCAAAGGCCAATTCTTTGTGCACTGGACAAATGTAAACAGAACAGAAATGATCTGCTTTCCTCTGTGAGTGTATAGTATCTTCTTAAAAAGTATGTGTATTCTCTGGCCTGGCATACAGCGTATTTTCCTTCAGCATACCCCAGCTTGTATAAGCAGTAAATGGAATTCTTTGTTAGTGTATAAAATGGAGGTTGCTAATTTAGAGGAAATGTGCAGAATAATGTCTTCACTTAAAGGGTAGTTGATAAGTGGAGTGGCCTCACATCTGAGGTGGCAGAGGTTAACCATTAGAACAATTTAAGCATGCTATAAGGTCTAGGGTCAGTATTGTTTCACAACACAACTGGGCAGACTGGATGGGCCATGTAGCTCTTATCTGCTGTCACTTTCTATGTTTCACAGATTAAAATGCTTAACCATGAAATCATGGAAGGACACAATAGTACGTGTTCCTTGTGCATGAAACTATTCGTATTAATGATCCGGATTCACGGTTTACGTAATTTTCGTCTTATGTTGTTTTAAGAACTGAGCTACTTACGTTCTCTGTGTGCCATTTCTGTAAGTAGATTGCGTAAGTGTGATCTAAAGACTGCACTTACGCAATCTACGTACAGAAAAGGTATGCGTAGTAGCTCAATTCTTAAAACTACGTACGTAAGACGAAAACGACATAACTGTAAATCCGGACCAATATGCCAAAATGCATCTTTTACATTTATATTTACACAACCTCATTTTTGAGCTATATTTGTGTATAGCAAATTCACTTGTAGCCATCCTGGACATAACATATACTCACCCTGTACAGAGCCAATCATCTGTTGAGCCCTCCAATGATAGCATAGCATGCTTTAATAATTGGTTATCTGATCTGAGCTATTATATATACACATATACTGCATAAATATTGTGCAGTGTATGTCTGGCTTTAGATAGAGCAGTTTGTGACATGGTATCATCCTGTTATAAGATATTACAAGCTAGTATACTTATTGTTTGTCCAGAAGCAGAGTTAAAACGAAGACACCTTTAGTTCTGGTTCTTACAGGCTAACTAAATGAATACGATAAGGGAAAGAATACAGCACTTACCTGCATAGCCAAGCACAGTGTATTCAGCATGATGAGAACGAACATGATGTACTCGAATCCTGTGGAGTTGACGACATACCAGAACTTATACTGGTAGGGGTTTTTGGGGATGTACCTTCTCAGAGGACGTGCTTTCAGTGCGTATTCCACACACTGGCGCTGCAGGTATAATCAGTGAGACTGTGTTACCGAAGCTTAAATCTCCTTTTTTTTTTAATTTTTAATAATACACTGATCATTTTGGATTCTATTTCCTTGATAATTTAGGACCGGATGCAGACCACTGCAAGCTTTCTGTATGTGAGGGGGTCTGAAAGGCATCACGGATGAGGAGAGTGAACTCCCCGTCACTCCCTTCTCTCAAGCGCACTTGAGGGCAGATACACTGCATAAGGCAGCCTTAACACTAGATCTGGACGTAAGTCCTAAACCAACCCACACGGTAACATTTTTATCTAAATCGCGCCCACCTTGTATTCTTATGGAGGGTGGAGGGGCAGGGCTGCCCTGCTGGACAGACCTGAGTCCCAAACGATAGGAGATCTACACTAAATCGCTCGTAACATCTGAAGCGCACATGCTCCTTTGCATCCAGACACCTGACTTATGAATGTCGGACTGAGATCTCGATCCAGTCCCTAGAGCATGGGTGGCCAAATCCAGTCCTTGTACTCTATCAATGGTCCATGTCTTCCAGGTCTCCTTGTTGGGGCACAGGCGTGCTCGTTACTGACTGAGACATTCTCAAAGATCTACTGGTGGTAGTGATTATCTCAGCTCTGACTATCTGAGGAGACCTGGAAAACGTGAACCATTGGTAGATCATTAGGCCTGAATTTGGCCACCCCTGGACTAGATCCATACATCGAAAAATTGCACATGTACGCATGCGATCTCCAGATGTTACATTTTAGTTTTAACTAACGTAACAACCATTGTATGGAAATGAGTATGATGACATTTAAAATCAAAAGGGCTGTGTTTCCCCTCCGCCCACTAAGGTGTCACCACCCACACAGGTGGATCAGTGGTCCGCAAGTGTGACTTAAGGTTGTCTTATGGCAGTGTAAGTCACACTTGTCACGAACAAGAGAGACGAGTGACAGCGGGAGTTTACTTCCCTCTCTTGTGCGGACAGACAGACCCCCAAACGTACGGAAAATGTGCAGGGGTCTGGATCCGGTCCAATATGGAGGTGTATCCCCTCTCTCTCTTCTTCGCACCATATACCTCTTGTGTTAGCTATACAGGACACTGGTAAAGTACAATCCCAGTGATTACAGCTGAGGTTATATTGATGTGTGTTTTGGGGGTTCTATCATTTTGTACACATTTTTACTTTTTAGCATATTGTGAAATTAAAGCCATGTTTTTGCACCATAAATTGCCCCTGGTTTCTTTCTGTTTGATTTTTATATCTAGTAACATGAGAGATCTACTAAAGGGGAAATTGTAGATCAATAAACTGCATCCTGGAGCTTCAAACTGATTAGAGACTGTTGTATAAGCTTTAGCACACGTGTAGCCATTTCAACACACAGTGTTTGCTTATATCATTTTATAAAAAGGAAACCTCTGCTGTGGTCCCACAGTCAAAGGTGAGCTGGGCAGGGGCAAGGATGGGGGGTTGGCAAAAATGGACCATAAGGCTGGAATTGGTAACTTTCATAATTTTTTTATGGCTATTGTGAATCCATACACAGGCTGTCGGAGCTCAGATGCAGCGGCAGTGGAGGTTCGATGCCGACTCCCTGCTGCATCCTAACTATCGCAGGAAAGATGGGAGGCCACTCTCCTTGCTCACACGGTAATTACGCTAAGCAGACCCTACCTTAAGAATTAGTTACAGATATCTGCAGATATGTGATAAGCCATCCACCACTTCCAAGACTTCTCTGCTGGATGGTCCTAACTTTAATCTTAACTCTAAACTCTAAATATCTGCAGATATCTGTAACTAATTCTCTGACTTTTATTTTAAAGATAGGAGATCATAATTAGCAACTGAGTAATGGCTAGAGTGCCAGGCCATGTTTTGTTTT
>WWET01004075.1:35281-47465 GCA_011038615.1 Limnodynastes dumerilii
TATATATATATATATACACACTCATCTATCTTTCTGTAATAAATATGTATATTGTCTATATGTTTCCAAGGATTCTTCACACTGTTTCCAACATAGATTGACAAATATTCAAAATATAGTTTCTTTTAATACTACACAATGGTCTGAATATTTGTCATTCTATGCTAGAAACTGTGAGAAGTGTCCTAAAAACATTCCCCAAGCCTCAGCACCAGAGGGGATTTCTCTTACCTCATGGCTAAGCTGCTCCCAGCAATAGCACCTGGTGACTCCTCTACAGTATCTTCTTTGCCATGACACTGACCGCATCATGTCACTATCAGTGCAGAGAATGATAAAGGAGCTGGCGCCGGATGTTTCTTAAGCAGCTCTGAGGTCTTGGAGTCTCTACTGTGCTGCAATAGAGGGTCAGGTGAATGGATGGATCTTCATGATGTCCTAAAGATGAGAGAACAATGTACATTACCTAACATACCACACCACTTTTATACCAGCCCATCCCTCACATCCCAATCCCTAAATACCAGCCTTTTCTTCAAATAATACCACCTGTATGCCAGCCTTTCTCTCATATACCACCACCTGCTTACCAGCCCTTCTCTCAAATATGGATAACAAAGTGACGAGCGCAAATTGTGTATACAGTGGGTATAGCAGTACAGGACAATATAAAAATAATAGGTGTAAATATAACAATAAGAATTTAAACAATATAATAAACTATATAATAATAAACTCAATAAATAAAATCAATAATATTTTTTGACCCAAACTAAATCGATGACCCGCGCTGGTGACTAGTGGTGCTAACCCTAGAAAAACCAAAAAGAAAAAGAAATAGCAAGTAATATCATCTTGCATCGAGTAAAGTTGTGTCTTATGGTTATAATATCCTACTCCACAGTGGTAACTTTGTTACTTACCGTTCGGGCCACTTGAGACACACGTGGCTTCCCTGCGGGCTGTGTTGTTAGGGATCCGTCATTTTCCAGTGTGAGTTTTGCCCTACTTTTTACATTATGTATTTTTAATACTATGTATGTTGTGCTTCATTAAAGTGTTTTTTTCTAACCACTTGCCCTGTTAGTTATTTTGACCCAACTATCTTCTGTCCCAGCGCGGTGTGTTTCTTTTTCTTTAGATGAAATGTTAAGCTGGCCATACACTAGAGCGATTATCGAAAATCACATGAATTCACCGATAAATTTCACGATTTTTCCATTAGAGTCCTTAACGATATCAACACCATATACTACATGTGTTTCAGGCGATATTCGCCTGAAAATGTAAAAAATTGCAACTTCTCATATACTTTTATCGTCCCCCCAAAAATTACATTTGCCCATACACCTGTCAATATTTTTTCATTGTTGCTAAACATTTACATAACGGGCTGTCCTTCAAACATGAGGCAGAGCTAACGCTCACTGTATGAAGCAGTCGTAACTAACTTCCTGTGAATCTGTAGTACATTGTTTACATAAGAGATGGATCAGCGTAGGTAAGGTCGCCGTATTCTCGCTCTTTCTATGTTGGTAATGGTGCAGCAGAGGGAGAGAAAAAGGAAAGTCCGTCATCGTCGTTGTTGGACGAAGGAATGGCATTGAAGCATTCTCTCATATGTCTCTTGTGCATGAAATTCATGTGGTATTTACATAATCACGCCTATGAAAGTAAAAGCGTCACCTGAAATATATCCGGCGAAGATTTCACGATTATCCTGAAATGACCATACACTGTGCGATTTTACATTTTATCGCCTGCTTTGCCCCGATTTAAATCAAACATGTCAAAAGATCCAATAATTGTTCAAAATGGACAATTATTGAATGACCGCTCCAAAAAATCGTAACCATACACTTGCACAATAATTCGCCCAATGACCTGATAATTGGGTGATCAGGCAGATAATCACTCTAGTGTATGGCCAGCTTTAGCCAACCAGTGTTCAAACATTCTAGAACATTCTCTAAAGACAATGTCCCCAGGGGTTCTTACTTGCACTCCTCCGGGGTCTGTTTTGCTTCATCCGAACAGCGATAAAACTTTCCCTGTTGTAAAAATAAACAAAGACAACTGAGGTCAATGAATGGTAAAGTTCTGTGGACAGAATGGTCCTCTTACATCACAACTCAATCAAGTCTTCTGCATTGTTATCTAAGGTCTCAGCAATATTAGAGGGAGGAGGACGGAGGTCTCTCTGGATCTTACTCACCTTAAAGAGCTGGACCCCAATACAGGCGAACATGAACTGCAGCAGCGTTGTAACGATCATAATGTTACCGATTGTGCGGATGGCGACAAACACACACTGGACAACATGCTGCGGAGCGGAAAGAATAAAAGGAGACTCAATCTTACAAATCATATTTGACATATAAGACGAATGTGTAAATGTGATTGGTTGTAACGCACAGGAAGTAAATTATATTTACAGAAATACCTTCAGGCCTTTTGCCCTGTTAATGGCTCTCAGAGGACGGAGCACCCTCAGGACTCTAAGGATCTTCACCACAGATATTGCACTTGACCTGTAGAAATAGAAAGTACAAATAAAGTTGTATAAAGGACACAGCTGCAACCAAACAAAGGACTGGATCCAGACTTAGAAATCCGGTGTCGGATCCCAGCTGTATACACACTTGCTGACATTATACCTCTACCAAGACTTTCACAACATGGGGCTTGGAAGTGAGGACAGTACAGAGGGAGCTCAGAACACCCTTACTGTTCTATTTGCATACGTCCTCCCACCCACTTAGCACATGGTCCATCAGCATCCCGTTCTGTCCCAGGAGGGCGGTAGCAAAATGCAGTCTTAGTGATTAGAAAAATGTCCCCTTTGTGGAGATCTATATCCATAGAGTTTAAAGTGGCAGCGCTCATAGATATTAGAAAGGAAACTACCCACCTACTGTACATCTAGACAAGGATACTACAAGTCATTAAACAATGGTGAATGAGTCATGTGACCACCATTTTATGGGATGACAAATGCAAGAGTAATAGGAGCCAGTGGACTGTTAATCTATATTACGAGTCCCCGCAACGAATAGTTAACTTACGAAGTAATGGCAGCAGTGTTAGAATTTTTTTTTTTAATGGGTGAGTATGCGATTCACATATTCACCCATTCACTTTCAGAAGCGCCGTCGCCGGGGACTTAGGGTTAGGCTGCGGGGGGACCTAGGGTTAGGCTACGGGGGGCGGGGCTGCGGGGATGATGTAGGGTAAGGCTGCAAGGGGGGGGAGGGGGCTTAGGGTTAGGCTACAGGAGAGGGGGGGACCAAGGGTTAGGGAAAGGGTGTGGGTTGGGGGAAAGCTTTCGGAGCAGCGTGTTCGGTGCTCTGGGGATTGATTGCTATGCCTCATCGAAATAGGGTCATTCACAAGGGCTCGTTAATCTACCCCCCCTCTATTTAAAGACTAGGCACATTGAGTCAGATCCACACTCCCATTCTCCCCTATTTTCCGTGCACTCATATAGTATTTAATCCATTTGTGTTCTGCACTGTGCAAGCATCCATGCTACATGATTGGAATGCAAACTCTTCTTTCCAGACTATGTTAATGACGCAACTGACAGCATCCATCAGAGGGGCCGAGTTGCAGTCTAG
This sequence comes from Limnodynastes dumerilii, assembly GCA_011038615.1. Taxonomy (NCBI): domain Eukaryota; kingdom Metazoa; phylum Chordata; class Amphibia; order Anura; family Limnodynastidae; genus Limnodynastes; species Limnodynastes dumerilii. The sequence continues at coordinate 38,899 of WWET01004075.1, forward strand.
GCATTTTAAAAGACGGCATAATGAATCGCCCAAGTCAGATCACTCAACTACTCTATCCAGTGCATGCAGGTCAGTGGCTGTTCTCAGCCTGCCGCAAGGAGTGACATCACTAAGCTCTCAATTACAACTGTCAGGCAATTGTGGATGAATGAGTCCTCCTTGACTGCCTTACCCCCGGCGATACTAAACAACCTAAGATCCAGAGCCTTGGTCCAGCTTCTAAAGTACATAACTCAGCTCTGTGTATGATGCTTCCAGGGAGATGTAGTGCAGGGTTCTGCCCGACCTCCGCTGCTCCCTAATGACCTGTAGCAGACGGCCAAGGTTCTGTGTCTGAAGTTGGCGCGGATAAGGCGGGCAGGCAATGGTGCCCTCCCCTAGAGAGCGTGGGCTCTGGTTTAAAGCCCTAGGGCAGTAACACAGCCTGTTACTTTTAAATTACATATTACAGACCGGATTCTGATTTAAGCAAAGAAGCATTTCCACTCTTTGCGGGAGGGAGGGATGTAAATTGTACAGTAAGGACTGGCACTTTACGTGGAGACAAAAAGAAATAATAAGGGAAGGGTAAACAGGCGTGTCCGTATGAGTGATTAGAATGGCCTCCCCACGCCCTTACAGAATTTCAGCATGTGGGTCGCCGATGAGAATGGCCCTTTTTTTGAAACCCTAAAGACTCCCTTCCCCACAGCCTGACCCTAAGACTCCCCTCCCCGTAGAATGACCCAAAGACTCCCCTTCCCATAGCTTGACCTTAAGACTACCCTCTCCCCTTCCCGTAGCCTGATCATAAGACTCCCATCGCCATGACCTGACCCTAAGTCTCCCCTCCCCATAGCCTAACCCTAAGACTACCTTCCCTGCAGCCTGACCCTAAGCCCCCCTATTCCTGAAGCCTAACCCTAAGCCCCCCTATTCCTGAAGCCTAACCCTAAGATTCCCTACCCCGCAGCCTGACCCTGACCCTAAACTAAACTCCCCCTAGCCAAAGCCTAAGACTCTTCTCCCCATAGCCTAACCCTAAGACTCCCCTCCCTGTAGTCCGCAGCCTAACCCTAAGACTCCCCTCCCTGTAGTCCGCAGCCTAACCCTAAGACTCCACTACCCTTAGGCTAACCCTAATACCATCAACTTCATTGTAATACTCACCTCGGTGCTACGGGTCTGGTTTACAAATGAATGAATGGTTAAGTCAGCTGAAAAATAAATTCGGCATACTTACCTGTTCACTAAAGAAAATTTCTAATTTTGTTTTGAAATAGAGGCAGCCAAAAATAAGTTTTTGGCTGTCTGCTTTTCAAAAAGGAAACTTTTCATTCTGCAGACAGCGGGCCATATTCAGAGATCTGTTTTTTTATGTACGCAATTATACGCACGGCCGGAGCAAGGAAACACTCACCAACACCCCCGACACTCCCCTCTCCCGGACGTGCGGTCGGTGACTTACGAGTTCCCTAGACCACTCTGCTCTTTACGTGTGTACTTACGGGCTTATATGTGCTCCGTCTGTGCGATTCTTTATAACCACGCCTCCATACGTTCATTTAAATGCCTGCCTCCACCCACTTTTATGTAAATTTGCAAGTACGGATTTATACTCCCCCTATCCGCATGTATCTACTTAAGTGCGATTCACATGTCTGTTCCTAAAGCACTTAGGAGCGTATATTTATATAGTTACTACGCATGCGCAGTTGATCCGATCCTAAAAATGCGCACGCAGCTCCCCGTGAAAACGGTTCTCTGAATATCCCGGATTTTTGGATGCAGTGGAGACCTGGCATCAGACCACCATTGCCTCTGCAGCCTTGTCCCGTTCCTACATTATTAATGGTAACATAAAACATTATTCTCTACATAATCTACAGTAGATACCGCACCATATTGTACACACATCATTACATCTCTGTGGCATTAATGCCTATTTATAACAAAATAAAAACTTATACAAGAAAAAATCATTTCAGAACACAACAGAAACGTTGCTACAAGAGAAATCAAAGTACTTACTGGATACCAAACGAAACCAATGAAACGCCAACAACCAATAAATCCAGCAAATTAAAATAATTCCTGCAGAAAGAGCCTTTGTGTAGAAATGCCCCGAATGTCATCATCTACAATAGTAAAGAGAGTGTTAGTCCTGGACAGGGTACGGCAGGTGTATTTTTTATTAGTTGACCATCTTCTCAGTATCATTGTACATGTAGTGATTACAGACTCCATTAACTCACAGCAAACAAAACAGACAGCAGGTGTAGCTACTGAAAGCACTTGACGTGGCCACAATTCGAACTTTGACCTCTTTGGCTCATGTTAAACACACAGACTAAATATTCCTGCGTTATTATAGGCTAAGACAGATTTATTGCATTATCACTAATTAATGAACTGTAAGTGCTTTACGTATAATCAGATTGTTCTGCTCTGTCTTACTGAAATAATAGAGGGCACCCTTTATAAACTTTCTTTTAATATTAATATGTGTCAGAAATCTTTAGCCTTAATGAACCTAGCATGTTAGCTATATTGGACCGTATTTACACTTAAGAAAGTGCAGTTTTTCCCGTGCATATTTTTAGGTGCGGGTAAACTATTTTTACGCAAGCTACGTTGGATTTCGGCGTGGAAATTCTTTAGGCACGGACTTCAATTCCGTGCTTAATGATATATGTATGAAGGGGCTTGCCAGTCCTCCGTAAGAAGGAAGTTAAGAAAAATGGGGGGGGGGCATTTAAATGGCCTATTAAGGGCACGGTTAAGAATTTCCGCACATACTTAAGCAACTTAAGCACAAACATACGCACGGCGAGTTCAGGTTGTTCTACGGACGCAGAAGTCAGCTAAATTCTGTAGGTACGAGGGGAGTGTCATGGGACGGGTATTTTTGCTAAACTGTGCATACTTATTTAACACTTAAGTGTGAATACGGTTCATTATGTATATTTAACCCACTCTACAGCATATTTGTGTATTGCACCCTCCCATCTACATCAATCTCTATACCTTCTAAGTTATAAAATTCATTTATAACGTTTACTGAAACTACAATGCCATGCTTGCCGAACAGGCAACTTCACCGTCACAGCAAATGAACTAGAGGATGATTAATGGATAACTCTACTGTTATGTCTGTAAAGGTTTAGGACCGGATCCAGATCCCGCACGCTTTCCGTATGTGCGGGGGGGTCTGAGAAAACTCCCTTCACCTCCTTCTTTCCTTTAAGTGACTTATCCCGCTTTCACATCCCCACTGGAAATAAGCCGGGTTTTTCAATCTGACTTATTGCCGGGTAAATTGCCGGAGCCATAATAAAAAGCCCTGTTTTAAGCCCAACTTTCACACTGCAGGGTTGACCCAGGTAATCCCTGGTCCTGGGACTGCCCTGACAGTGTAGGGGCGGCGCACGGCTCCCAGGGGAGGGATCTGTGTACCGTTGCCATAGCAACAGTACACAAAGCCCTCCAATCACTTTTGTTTATGCGAGACCTGGGTTGAAAAACCCGGGTAGCCCCTTTCACATTACCACCTTCTCGAGTCCAGGCAGAGGGGACCTTTCACATTGCCACCAAAGATCCGGGTTTTATCCGAGACCGGTTTTTAATGATGGTGTGAAAGGCGTATTGCACTGCCATAAGGCAGCCTTAAGTCACCTGGAACAGATCAGCAGCCCTTATGACCGCTGAACCACACGTAACCCCTAAAACCCACCCCTAATGTATAATTCAAATCTTACCCCCGCCCACTTTGCAAAGTTTTGGCAGGTGGCGCTCCCTTCTCTCCAGACACCCATCTCACGCACTCTGCGTGCATAAATCGGGAGTCAGACGGAAGTCTAGATCCAGCCCTTAATTACATTGCAGCGAGCACTGGTCTATGTAGCTGTGCACTGCAAAGGGAGTCTTTATCATGAAATAAATGGCCATATTTATCAATAAAATAGCATTGCATGTAATGCATAACTTGCAAACTAAACATAATCTCATATTATGTGGGGCCCTACACTAAATTAAATTTTTGCCTAAATAATGAGTGATTACCCTTTTAATTCACAAGTGTCCTGTGCCTTGTCTTTTACCCTAAATGTCCACACACCCCATGATGATGAATAACATTCCCTCTGAGGTCTCAACCTTTAATCTGAGCTGCGCGCTCATTCCTCTGATGTCACATAATGGCATTATCGCACCGGATTATTATATTGCATACACGGTCATCTGCCTACATCTGACTGGATGAAGAGGAACAGATCTGCCACTGTATTTATATTACACAGTATTTATACTAATTACACTATTTATCTCAACATTCTCATCACTCTGAAGTCTCCGCTGGAAATAAAATGTTCAGATAAGAAGAATTTCATATCAGTTTTCTTTGCAGTTAGTGTTTTTGCTCGTTTAAAGCAATAAAGGCAGTTACTTTAATCATGATGTACCCATATGACTATTTATTGTAAACAGCAGTAAATAGTTAAAAAATACCAAACAAATGAGTTATATGGCCGGGAAAGAGATCACATGACTGAACAGAAGCCATACATATTAAAGTTTATCGAAGTGAAATCCAGTCTGTGAGAACTGCAGAATGTTTACATGAATGACACAGTATATTGCAGATATATTAACAGAAAGCCAGAAGCTACCAAGGCATAAACAGAAAACGCTGAAGAAATATCAAAATGAATAAACATTGCATTGCAAACTCCAAAAACATCAGGGCCCGGACAGTAAGAGCAGCAAAAGCCCACAAGGGTAAGGCTCATGCAACCCAGCAGTATATCAAACAATGGGTAAAGTGTAAGCAAAGTGTGTGCACAAGTCATGTCCATCTTATAGACATTCCCACCAAATCTACAACCCTGTCAGAGAGCCAGGCATGTGCTTGTTCCATAATCCTTTTCACACCTGTAGATTATTAGGACAGTGGTGACGCTGGTTATTATATAAAGGTAAGAGACTGAACAGAATAATTCCAGACACAAGATACAGAGCACACATGATGTCTACATATATCTAGTATATACCAGACATGAGTAGACATCACAGAACTGTTAGACACAGATACACATAGACACAGGACATATGTTTGCTAGTGAGGGAAAATATTCACTGTGGTATATGCATGATGTAGCTATAGGGAATGCATTAGAGTCTTAGGGCCAGATTTACTAAGCTAAGGGTTTGGAAAAGTGGAGATGTTGCCCATAGCAACCAATCAGATTCTAGCTCTCACTTACGTTTTACATAATAGAGAATGTCAGCTAAAATCTGATTGGTGGCTATGGGTAACATCTCCGCTTTCCAAAGCCGCAGCTTAGTAAATCTGGCCCTTAGTAGTGAAGTAAAAGTCCATCTAGGGATGGAAGACCATACTAATTCCAAATATGGGTAAATTATCCTGGAGAAACCTCTCAGATCCTGCCCCTGCCCTAGTGAATGGATGATTAGGGCAGGGCTAGTCTAAAAGGGAGCATATAAGATGGAGGGGAGACCTAATGTAATAGTTCAAGATATTGGCTATGTTTAGTATAATGGAGGGTACAAAACAAAACACAAAGGAGTAAAAAAAAAAGACAAGACTAAATAGAAGTCTAACTAGATATGGTAGATATCGGTCAGACATAAGCTTGGAACACACTGGCAGTGTATCTAATGATACGATATTGCCGGCAACTTCATTCACAATTTAATGTGCCGCTTAGGCAGTAGCGATACGTGTACACACCGCAGTCTTATCTTTATAAAACCCTCTGCTGCAGCGATATATACGTCCACAAAGGCGGCACTACTGCAGGAAGATGAATGGGTATGATGGACCTAATTAATGTGGCCAGAGAGGCTGACCCTGCCACTCAACAAAGTTCATTGGTCAATAAACACACACACTAGTTCAGGCCACAGACTCCTGTGTGAGCAGCAAGACCACCTCTGTTTTTCCTGCAGCCTGTCAGTGCGTTCACAAGATGACCACAAACTTGGGCCTAAAGACGTAGTTTTCCACAATACTGCATTATAATAATTTCAACTCGTAATTAATACCGGTGTCCAATGTCACTGCCTGAACTCTAGCTACAGACTGGAGGAAATATATAGAACAGATCTATACATGGCAGTGTTCTCCCCAGGGCATTTTAGCCGGGTGCTCCACCCGGCAATTTTAGCTTACCACCCAGCCAGACCTGACCAAAACGTTGATTGTGATCTCCAGCTTTCACTCCTGGTTGTGCTCCAATAAGCCGTAAAGGCTTTCTGACACTGCTGCACGTCAAGCAGAAACCCTGTATAGAAGACAACCTGCAGCTTCCTTTCCTTCAGTGTGACGCTGACATGACCTAAGGTCACACCAGCATCATTCGCACACAGAGAAGGGGGAAAATATTGGATGGCGGGAGACACGACAGCCCTGTCTCGTTGCCTCCGCCTGTAGATCACAACCAACAGAACAATATAGTTACAAGACAGGCACATTCTAATGCCCCAGAAGCTTAGTTCCCAGTAGTGCAGCACCAGCGAGTCGTTTCGCAGTGGGAACGTATGTCTGGATCCCATCAAGTATTATTAATGCAAAGTATTACACTGCTCCCACCAAGCTGCTATTTAACACCACCCGGCTGGCAACATTTTCTGGGGAGAACACTGAATGGAAGGTTTAAGGTGTAACATTTTATCATCAAATATTAACGACAATCGAACATTTATTATGTGGGGAAAATATAACTGTAGTGCAAAGATACAATTAGATACCAAGGGTTAGATTTACTAAACTGCTAAAAAATAGAGGGGATGTTGCCCATAGCAACCAATGAGATTCTAGGTCTCACATTCCTATTACATTATTATTATTATTAATAACGATTATTTAAATAGCGCCACAAATTGTCTGCAGCACTTTACATTCACATCTTTCCCTGTCCCTATTGGTGCTACATACTAAGGTACTTAACACATACATATACACACACTAGGGTTAATTTAGTCAGCAGCCAATTAACCTACTAGTATGTTTTTTTGGCATATGGGATGATACCGGAGCAACCAGAGGAAACCCATGCAGACATGGGGAGAACATAAAAAATCCACATAAATAACACCTAGTTCAGGAATTGAACTCATGACCTGTGAGGCACCAGTGCTACTCAGTGAGCCACCATGCTGCCCATTACATACTAGAGAATGTTAGCTAGAATCTGATTGGTTGCTATGGGAAACATCTCCACTTTTCCTTTTCTGGAGCCCCAATACTACAGATAGGACAGATCCAGACCTTGATGAGTGATGGAAGATATAGGACTCACCCTGTCTAGTCTAGAGATATTATATGTAGAGCATATTTGAGTCACAACGAATGATGATATTTACAGAACTACCTTAAATAAGAACACAGAAAGGAACACACATATAGAATCCAGCAGCATTAGAATACTTTAGCCTTCTCTTAATGATGTAGATTGAGTGGGAATGTTCTTCTGTTGAAATAGATGCAGCCATACAGTGTATCAAACCAGAAACACACTCAAGGTCATTTACGAAGGGCAAAATAGTCGCTATTGGACCCACTGTGTAGCTATATCTGCAAGTGCCTAGATTGCTTTGCATTACTTTGGTTTGCAGAGTAGTAGATGTGTGCACAGGCAGGGGGATGGAGTAGCCAGTGTTTCCATCCTTAAAAGTGCAGGGGGCTCCTAAAAGTCCACCCTAACGCATAATAAAGGCTGTGCTGGCCTGTGCTTGTAACTACTTTGCCACTCCCATGGTCCCAGTAACACAGACATAAGTCCTTAACACCGCTGCCAGGATACCAAAAAAAAAAAAGAACAACAACAATATTCAGACAATTTTCAGATATATACATTTTTTTGTTATCCCCTGTTTACCACTTGAGTATATAATCTATACATTACTGGGGCATCAATGAAAGGCAAAGGGAGGGCAGGAAGAGCCGCAGTCCTATTAGCCACCAATATGGGTACTTGGCAGCACTTCCTGTCACACATGTTCCAAACCAAGATGTTGCACTTCGTAAATGAGGATCAAAGAACAAACATCTCCTTGGCTTTAATGTGCAGATGAAACACACTCCATTCAGGCAAAATTCACACAGAAAACAGTATTTAAATCAGCAGCAACAGGTTTTATTTTAGTATGTTTTATTCCTATTTTATGTGAGATGTTTTTGTGCCTTTTGTGAACATCAAATGCTCCATTTGTTTTGGATGTTATGAAACATATTCGGCAGAATAAACTGGATTACTAATTATTAATGGTGACATTAATACACGTGCAAGGGTACAACATTTATTTGTAGTATGAAGTGAGCAGAAATATCATATAATCAGATATTTCACTCAAACTTATTTACAGATATATAATATGATAAAGATATCATATAAAAATGAATATTATATTCAGCACATAGGTGATATGTCGTACTGTAGCTTTTTCCATACTAATGCCACTTGGAACATATACTAAAAGGAGATTAGACTTATATAGTGTATATATTGGTGTATTTTTTTATGTAACTTATACCACTTTCACATTACCACACCGGCAATAAGCTGGGT
>WWET01004075.1:57419-88714 GCA_011038615.1 Limnodynastes dumerilii
GATGTGATCTCTGTATTGTGTATATAAGTCACCGATGTGATCTCTGTATTGTGTATATAAGTCACTGATGTGATCTCTGTATTGTGTATATAAGTCACCGATGTGACCTCTGTATTGTGTATATAAGTCACCAATGTGATCTCTGTATTGTGTATATAAGTCACCGATGTGATCTCTGTATTGTGTATATAAGTCACCGATGTGATCTCTGTATTGTGTATATAAGTCACTGATGTGATCTCTGTATTGTGTATATAAGTCACTGATGTGATCTCTGTATTGTGTATATAAGTCACCAATGTGATCTCTGTATTGTGTATATAAGTCACCAATGTGATCTCTGTATTGTGTATATAAGTCACCAATGTGATCTCTGTATTGTGTATATAAGTCACCAATGTGATCTCTGTATTGTGTATATAAGTCACCAATGTGATCTCTGTATTGTGTATATAAGTCACCAATGTGATCTCTGTATTGTGTATATAAGTCACCAATGTGATCTCTGTATTGTGTATATAAGTCACCAATGTGATCTCTGTATTGTGTATATAAGTCACCAATGTGATCTCTGTATTGTGTATATAAGTCACCAATGTGATCTCTGTATTGTGTATATAAGTCACCAATGTGATCTCTGTATTGTGTATATAAGTCACCAATGTGATCTCTGTATTGTGTATATAAGTCACCAATGTGATCTCTGTATTGTGTATATAAGTCACCAATGTGATCTCTGTATTGTGTATATAAGTCACCAATGTGATCTCTGTATTGTGTATATAAGTCACCAATGTGATCTCTGTATTGTGTATATAAGTCACCAATGTGATCTCTGTATTGTGTATATAAGTCACCAATGTGATCTCTGTATTGTGTATATAAGTCACTGATGTGTTCTCTGTATTGTGTATATAAGTCACTGATGTGATCTCTGTAAACATTTGGTCTGGACTAAACATGTAAAATGCCTGAGTGGTGAAGTGATTTAGTAGGGTAAGTGAGGAGTGTTGTAGCATATGTCATATATCAGTGTTATCTAGTTGGTGTAATAAGGAGGCATAATTGCTGAATGACTTTTACAAAGTTTAGTACTAATAAATGGAGCTTATGATGAATCAAACCTCTTTGTCTGAATGCTCTTCTTTATCCATATACATATATGTGTCCTTTGCACCCCGGCCATGGGCATATAAACAAGCGCGTGTCCATGTGGGCAATGTGACCATGTAAATAACGTGATGCATTAGAGGGTTCCCCATAGTAGGCGGGATAAAATGGTTCATGTGTGCCTAGCCTGGTTACCTTTGAATCAATCTCCTTTTTCCTATCATTTTCTCCTTTATCCCCTTCCTTATTCTCCAGACTTTCTTTCCTAAAAAAGTAAAAACAGATTCATTTTACTAAAGCATAATGCATAACGAGACAGGATTAATGCTAATGAGCTACTAATCTGGATCCTAAAATCTCAAACCTAAAAATATTAATGCCAAAGAATTAGTATAGCCATAGGCTGGTTTTATATGTGGCTGAGCAAAATAGGGAATCCCCAAACTAGCCCTGGCAAGTCACAGGTAAATCAGGTTGTTCAACTTGACCATACAGTAGCCATGTTTTTGTGGTCATGTGATCATAGGACACATAGACAGTCTTAATGGCAATCATTTTAATTACAATTGTTATTTTAGTTGGCATATAAAGTAAACATGAGAAAGATGGTAGGCTCAATGGAAGTATAGTGAGTAATCAAATCTTTGCACTGTTGGCAATGATGTTAATAAGATGGAAACACTGTAGCTTTGGAGTCACATAGATTGATTCTGAAAGCTTTTATTGTACGGGGATATGATAATATTTCAATGCGTCTAATGTATGGAGTCTTCACTTTTGCTTCTTTTTATAACATGTACTTGCACACTCTCAGAAATTCAGGCCATTCTCCCGGACTCCAGAAAGAGGGTCAACATTAAGCATTTCACTTCACTTCGGGAAGACAAATTGCGGTGCAGGTGCCAGTATTCGTGGAGGAATTTATAATTTCTGAGAGTGTGCACATTTTATAATGTGCGGCAGCATTCTGAAATCCCCTAATTTGCTATGCTATGTTAGACACACGCACTAATGGTTAATACACTGACTACTCTTTTCATTATTCAGACACCTGATGATTCCCACGAAGGCGCCCTGATCTGATTGGCGCATGTGGACTCAAATACCGGCTTATGATCATATTTCAATGCGTCTAATGTATGGAGTCTTCACTTTTGCTTCTGTTTATAACATGTACTTGCACACTCTCAGAAATTCAGGCCGTTCTCTCGGACTCCAGAAAGAGGGTCAACATTAAGCATTTGGCCTATAGCGGTATTTAAAGATGACCCAATCGTCCTTATGGTTCAATGCTGTTATTCACAACATAACACAGGTCAGGAATTGATTACGGGGAAATGCATTTTTTGTCTGCAGTTTGTCACCCGGGGGGAAGACAACTCCCACAGGCCCACATGACAAATCCACTTGCACTGGTTACTGCAACCCTGATGCCATTTCTCAGTTGTTCATGACATTCTTGTATTGTAACATGTATAGTAGCTTGCAATTTTGTGAGGGATATTAAGGGGTGAATATAAGAAAGACCTGAACCAGAATAGATGACTTACAAATACAGTAGAATACTTTTTTTTTATGATGAGAGCATTTGCTTGTTTGGGTCTATTGTTGTGTCGCTAGTCAATAAGTCTCTGCCACTGACCAGTAAGGAGAGCCTGACTTGAGGAGTAAGCGGAGACTGACTTGATGAGTAAGGAGAGACTGACTTGATGAGTAAGGAGAGACTGACTTGATGAGTAAGGAGAGACTGACTTGAGGAGTAAGGAGAGACTGACTTGAGGAGTAAGCAGAGACTGACTTGAGGAGTAAGCAGAGACTGACTTGAGGAGTAAGCAGAGACTGACTTGAGGAGTAAGCAGAGACTGACTTGAGGAGTAAGCAGAGACTGACTTGAGGAGTAAGCAGAGACTGACTTGAGGAGTAAGCAGAGACTGACTTGAGGAGTAAGCAGAGACTGACTTGAGGAGTAAGCAGAGACTGACTTGAGGAGTAAGCAGAGACTGACTTGAGGAGTAAGCAGAGACTGACTTGAGGAGTAAGCAGAGACTGACTTGAGGAGTAAGCAGAGACTGACTTGAGGAGTAAGCAGAGACTGACGGAGTAAGGGGAGACTGACTTAAGGAGTATGGGGAGACTGACTTAAGGAGTAAGGGGAGACTGACTTAAGGAGTAAGGGGAGACTGACTTAAGGAGTACGGGGAGACTGACTTAAGAAGTAAGGGGACTGACTTAAGGAGTAAGGGTTGACTCACTTGAGGAGTAAGGGGAGACTGACTTAAGGAGTAAGCGGAGACTGACTTACGGAGTAAGGGGAGACTGACTTACGGAGTAAGGGGACTGACTTAAGGAGTAAGGGTTGACTGACTTGAGGAGTAAGGGGAGACTGACTTAAGGAATAAGGGGAGACTGACTTAAGGAATAAGGGGAGACTGACTTAAGGAGTAAAGGGAAACTGACTTAAGGAGTAAGGGAGGACTGACTTAAGGAGTAAGGGGACTGACTTAAGGAATAAGGGGAGACTGACTTACGGAGTAAGGGGAGACTGACATACGGAGTAAGGGGACTGACTTAAGGAGTAAGGGTTGACTGACTTAAGGAGTAAGGGTTGACTGACTTACGGAGTAAGGGGAGACTGACTTAAGGAATAAGGGGTGACTGACTTAAGGAGTAAAGGGAAACTGACTTAAGGAGTAAGGGGGGACTGACTTAAGGAGTAAGGGGACTGACTTAAGGAATAAGGGGAGACTGACTTACGGAGTAAGGGGAGACTGACTTACGGAGTAAGGGGTGACTGACTTAAGGAGTAAAGGGAAACTGACTTAAGGAGTAAGGGGGGACTGACTTAAGGAGTAAGGGGACTGACTTAAGGAATAAGGGGAGACTGACTTAAGGAGTAAAGGGAAACTGACTTAAGGAGTAAGGGAGGACTGACTTAAGGAGTAAGGGGACTGACTTAAGGAATAAGGGGAGACTGACTTAAGGAGTAAAGGGAAACTGACTTAAGGAGACACACACGCACACACGCATATCTATGCAGACACACACGCATATCTATGCAGACACACGTCTAAACTGAAGCCGGAAGCTAGAAAATTAGCCTCATTCCAGGCTGTGGATCAGGATAAATGAAAAAAAGCAGAGCGGCTCATTTACACGCTGGATCTAAGCTCTATAATACCCATCAAGCGAAGCAGTCTACAGCCCCACTGAGTCTCTGAAGAGATTACCTGAGGCTCAGGAAGATAACATGCTCTGTATAAGGTCACAGCGGAGGGGGGGCATTAACTGGATGCTAATGGGGTTAGGGAGAGGCACAGAGGGCTGGTTCTGATTAGAGTATATTTGCTGCTCACAACCTGCCGCTCCAGTAATCATCATACACAGATGGCAATTGTTGCTTTATTATTGCTCTCTCACCACCTCACTTGTTATGGTCTCAAAATCTATCTCTTCTCTATCTGTGTTGTCTAACATGTTTCATGGCTCATGCTAGATTATTCATTGTATATTTGTCTTGTTTAAGAAGGTCACCTGACTTCCTCAAGCTGTGCGCGGGGCGGAGATAGGCATGCAGATGCAGGTAAGTGGGGCGCAGAAGGAAGATCTGTACATATCTGCGTTTGGATGGATACAGATTCGGACAGGGGAGCGCTTCTCACGTGCGGACTTACAGACCCCTGCACGTACGAGATCAGGTCCTAAATATGTCATTTCCACAAATAAATATATATCCATGTATCCAATGGTGGATAACGCAAATAGGATGAGGGTCTACAGTCAGAAATGGCAATTTTTTTTTAAATGGACGTTTTATACCAGTCAGTTTCGAACTAGCTCACAAATCGATTGCTCCTGCCTTGCAGAGGAGAAGCAATCGATCATCCGAACACAGTAGTTACAGCGGCGAATGGTAAGAATTTGCCCCAACCCTTATCCTAATCCTTACCCTAACCTTCCCCTTCCATTACCCTAACCCTAACCTTCTACTCCCCGCAGCCTGACCCCAAGACTCCCTTCTCTGCAGCCTAACCCTAAGACTCCCTTCCCCGCACCCTGACTAAAAGGGCCTGATTCAATTAAGCGCAAAGTGAATTTTTTCCGCGTTTCTTTTGCGTATTTTGCTAATATGCATAGTTTTTTTCACGACGATTTTTCATTCCCGCTTCAATTCCGTTTTTTTTCGTGTATTTTTTTGGTCTATCGTGCGTATTTTTTGTCCCTATTTAAATGCATTGCAAGTGCAAATTTATTGCGTTACACATGTTAAAATATGCGTGTTATTTGACATCATTTTTTGCGCACCTCATCAAGGTGCGTATTATGACATGTGAGGGTGAAATTCATGAAAACTTTCAAGGGTACATCTCCTCTATGCTCCTGATCACCTCCCAGCACAGTGGCAACAGAAATGTGATGCTCCACATAAATCTATGCAGCCTGCAACTCAAATAAATAGCTGCAGGTTAAAAAATAACTAAAAAGTATGAGAGAACATTGAAAAGTGAAAAATGACGCTGGCAGAAGTTTTTAAAAAAACAACAATCCGAAAAAGTTGTTTTATATTATTCTCTTCTACAATAATACGTTATTACTGAGTTGCTGCAGTCTAATTTTTGACATTCAAGTGCAGAAGGTCCTAAATAGATCATTACAGACATATGACGGCAGGGCTGCTTATGGGAAGCGATTGTGCTGACATTTGTTATTGCGTGGGTAAAGATAGAGAAATACACACGCATATTTTATAATGGTAAGGAAGCTAAAACATGAGCGCTAACAAATACGCTCATGGTCCAATTAACGCGCGTTGGAGGCAAGGGGACATTTGTAATTGAATCACGCAAATTTTTTCGTGCGAATGGTGCATATTTTATACGTGCGTATTTTTATAAAAAATACGCGCTCAATTAAATTAAGCCCTAAGACTCCCTTCCCCACAGTCTGACCTTAAAACTCCCTTCCCTACAGCCTGACTCTAAGACTCCCTTCTCTGCAGCCTGACCTTAAGACTCCCTTCCCTTTAGCCTAACCCTAAGAATTCCCTTATCACTAACCTGTCCAGGGAGGCGCGTTTCCAAAATTATGGATTCATAAGGAAAATTTTCAAATTAGGGATTTTTTTAAAATAGAGACAGCTAAAAATGAGCTTCAGCTGTCTGTGTTTCGGAAAGATAATTTTCTTTATGGAGAATGCATTCCATGCAAATACATACTGAAGATGATGACAGGACTTGTGATTGGCTGAATGTGCAATCAGCTCTGATAGGCTGTTAAACTGATATGTGCTTTCTTCATTAATGCTGAATTAATCAGAATGACTATAAAGGATAAATTATACAATAATAGTTCCATATCCAGACTTATGAAAAGGGACGTTATCCAATCAGAAGGCTGGACGCCAGCCCATGCATTCAAAAAATCTGTATCTATGATTTAGCATTTGCCAATCTATTTTGATAAACATTGGGGTTAGAATTAGTATGAAACAGAGCAGTATATAGAGTGCAAAGATACAATAAGTGAAAAAGTCATAATCTGCTGTTACTATACATAGCAGAAACAAGCACAGTCTTACTACAAGGCTATAATACAATCCCAATGTAAAGTATATAAAACCTTTTCATTAAAGTAAATGCTTCTTATTGATAGTTACTGTACCTCGCACTCTTTTTCTTTTCCTTCTCCTCTGCAGCTTCTTTCTGAGCAGTATTTAAACTCTCTGCATCTGCCAGGTTATCCACGGCAATGGCCAAGAAGACGTTCAGTAGAATATCTGTTATTTGCAAGTTTAGGAAGCAAACATTTCCATGTACACAAAGCAGTCCTATTTACACTCATGTATTTATGTCTCTCACCATCAGATATGCATTCCCACTACCAGCTATGCAATACAATATCCACGGCTCACATACGTTAAGATCAACCCTGGTTTTTGCATAGTACAGTGGCCTGCTTTCTTTACCTGCTGCAGGGGATCAGCTGAGCCTTGACTCATGAACAAACAAGCCGCCTCAGTAATAGCTAAGTGGCAGCGGCTTGTGTGCTCTGCAATGGCTGAAAGGGTAAGGGTCGCTGATCATCTTCATGCTGCTCCACCAAGCCTGGCACCCTAGGCAGCTGTCTACACCTGTCTATTGGTAGCATCGGCCCTGTTTATACCACTTATGTGGATCATGTGTCAAAACAGCCATCAATTTTCCTTAGGGGGGAGGATACAGTTACCACAGATAAACAGTATGATGAAGTACACACATACGATCATCCCTGAAGAAGATGGCCCTCCATAAGCCATGATCCCGTCATACATCACAGCATTCCAGTCTTCTCCTGTGAGTATCTGAAAAAGGACAGCGTCTTATTATGTCAATGCATCACAAAGTAAATGACATCCAAATATTCCCTAATAGTGTGATACTCATGAACAGATCAATAGAAAGGAATTAAATGCACGCGACTACAGAAGACAAGCCTGAACTTAGCATGAACTTAGTTTAAGTCTATGGACCAGATCCAGACCTACGTACATGAGCCGCTGACGTAAAATAGCACATTAGTATTTACTGCGCATGCGCACGGCAGATGTTATGCCACGTTACTCAGAGTGTGCGGGCCAGCCACGTATCAGCAGCGTAACTATGTGCTAAGGGGCGTGACATCCATACGACACCCGTAATTACGCTTCAGAGGCGGGGTGAGACATTTAAATCATACAGTATGGATGTGCTTAGTCAGCTAGGTACATCAGGCCCATACCTACGTCAGTAGTTACACTGTGTAAAGTTAAGATAGGGTTTGGAAAGTGTAAAACGGCCAAAGAACGTACATGCGAGATGAGTGCCTAGAAAATACGCTACGCTAACATACGTCACAAGCACCTAGGTCTGGATCTGCCCCCATGTTCATAAAATTAACAATTTCTTTTGGCAACATTAGTGGTCACAGTATTTTTTTTACTATAGTACTATAATGAACTAGTGTTGTGCTTGTTTAGTCAGATCGATGTGTATGAGGATCTGTGTGTAATTTACTTTGAGCAAAACTGGAAAGATCTCATCATTTGGCACTTAGGGCAAACACTTGCTCATCCACTGGATTAGGGATCAGCGTATACAAGTGCAGGAGAGTCACTGGATTAGAAAAAAAAGTGCAGGAAAGCCCCTGGATTAGGAGATAGTCTATTCAAGTGCAACAGAGTCACTAGATTAGGAGAGAGTGTAGACAAATACAGTAGAGTCAGTGCCTTATAAAAGAGAGTAGACAAGTGCAGGAGAGTCCCTTGATTAGGAGAGAATGTATACCAGAGCAGGAGAGTCACTTGATTAGGAGAGAGTGTATACCAGAGAAAGAGAGTCACTTGATTAGGAGAGAGTGTATACCAGAGCAGGAGAGTCACTTGATTAGGAGAGAATGTATACCAGAGCAGGAGAGTCACTTGATTAGGAGAGAATGTATACCAGAGCAGGAGAGTCACTTGATTAGGAGAGAATGTATACCAGAGCAGGAGAGTCACTTGATTAGGAGAGAATGTATACCAGAGCAGGAGAGTCACTTGATTAGGAGAGAATGTATACCAGAGCAGGAGAGTCACTTGATTAGGAGAGAATGTATACCAGAGCAGGAGAGTCACTTGATTAGGAGAGAGTGTATACCAGAGAAAGAGAGTCACTTGATTAGGAGAGAGTGTATACCAGAGCAGGAGAGTCACTTGATTAGGAGAGAATGTATACCAGAGCAGGAGAGTCACTTGATTAGGAGAGAATGTATACCAGAGCAGGAGAGTCACTTGATTAGGAGAGAATGTATACCAGAGCAGGAGAGTCACTTGATTAGGAGAGAATGTATACCAGAGCAGGAGAGTCACTTGATTAGGAGAGAATGTATACCAGAGCAGGAGAGTCACTTGATTAGGAGAGAATGTATACCAGAGCAGGAGAGTCACTTGATTAGGAGAGAGTGTATGCCAGAGCAGGAGAGTCACTTGATTAGGAGAGAGTGTATACCAGAGCAGGCGAGTCCTTAGATTAGGAGAGAGTGAATACCAGAGCAGGAGAGTCACTTGATTAGGAGAGAGTGTATACCAGAGCAGGCGAGTCCTTAGATTAGGAGAGAGTGAATACCAGAGCAGGAGAGTCACTTGATTAGGAGAGAGTGTATACCAGAGCAGGCGAGTCCTTAGATTAGGAGAGAGTGAATACCAGAGCAGGAGAGTCACTTGATTAGGAGAGAGTGTATACCAGAGCAAGCCTCCTCAGTAATAGCTGAGTGGCAGCGGCTTGTGTGCTCTGCAATGGCCGAAAGGGTAAGGGTCGCTGATCATCTTCATGCTGCGCCACCAAGCCTGGCACCCTAGGCAGCTGTCTACACCTGTCTATTGGTAGCAACGGCCCTGTTTATACCACTTATGTGGATCATGTGTCAAAACAGCCATCAACTTTCCTTAGGGGGGAGGATACAGTTACCACAGATAAACAGTATGATGAAGTACACACATACGATCATCCCTGAAGAAGATGGCCCTCCATAAGCCATGATCCCGTCATACATCACAGCGTTCCAGTCTTCTCCTGTGAGTATCTGAAAAAGGACAGCGTCTTATTATGTCAATGCATCACAAAGCAAATGACATCCAAATATTCCCCAACAGTGTGATACTCATGAACAGATCGATAGAGAAGAATTAAATGCATGCGACTACAGATGACAAGCCTGAAATTATCATGAAATGAGTTTAAGTCTATAGACCAGATCCAGACCTACGTACACGAGCGATTTTACGCTAGCCGCTGACGTAAAATCGCACATTAGTATTTACTGCGCATGCGCACGGCAGATGTTACGCCACGTAACTCAGAGCGTGCGGGCCAGCCGCGTATCAGCAGCGTAACTACGTGCTAAGGGGCGTGACATCTATACGACACCCGTAATTACGCTTCGGAGGCGGGGTGAGGCATTTAAATCGTACAGTATGGGCGTGCTTAGGCAGTTAGGTACGTCAGGCCCATACGTACGTCAGTAGTTACACTGTGTAAAGTTAAGGTAGGGTTTGGAAAGCGTAAAACGGCCAAAGTACGTACATGCGAGGGAAGTGCATAGAAAATACGCTACGCTAACAAACGTGACAAGCACCTAGGTCTGGATCTGCCCCCATGTTCATAAAATTAACAATTTCTTTTGGTAACATTAGTGGTCACAGTATTTTTTTTTACTATAGGACTATAATGAACTAGTGTTGTGCTTGTTTAGTCAGATCGATGTGTATGAGGATCTGTGTGTAATTTACTTTGAGCAAAACTGGAAAGATCTCATCATTTGGCACTTAGGGCAAACACTTGCTCATCCACTGGATTAGGGATCAGCGTATACAAGTGCAGGAGAGTCACTGGATTAGAAAAAAAAGTGCAGGAAAGCCCCTGGATTAGGAGATAGTCTATTCAAGTGCAACAGAGTCACTAGATTAGGAGAGAGTGTAGACAAATACAGTAGAGTCAGTGCCTTATAAAAGAGAGTAGACAAGTGCAGGAGAGTCCCTTGATTAGGAGAGAGTGTATACCAGAGCAGGCGAGTCCTTAGATTAGGAGAGAGTGAATACCAGAGCAGGAGAGTCACTTGATTAGGAGAGAGTGTATACCAGAGTAGGAGAGTCACTTGATTAGGAGAGAGTGTATACCAGAGAAAGAGAGTCACTTGATTAGGAGAGAGTGTATACAAGTGCAGGTGAGTCCTTAGATTAGGAGAGAGTGTATAACAGAGCAGGAGAGTCACTTCATTAGGAGAGTGTAAACAACTGAAGAAAATGTCCTAGATTAGGATTTGTGCTGAAATACTTACATTTTGTTACAAGAGTTACTTTAAAGAACAAAGGGCCTGATCCAAACTTAAGATCATTGTATGTATGCAAGCGTACCTAAGATACGCACTACTAAGGATAATGCATTGCCTTCTCAGGTACATCATTTAGCTGATTTACAAGTTCAGAACCCTGCCTAAACTTTTACTTCTGTAACTCTGGCCGTACATATCTCCTTGTCATAAATAAGTGTCTAACCCAGCCCATACTGTACAATTGAACTGCCCCCACCTGATACAACTGATTTTCAGTTAATTTAATTATTATTTGATTCAAACACTTTTTAAACTTTAATCCCACCTTTACATCCTGTTTCTGTCACTTAATTTACATCCTGTTTCTGTCACTTAATGTTATTTGTATTATGTTGAAGTTTAATAAAGATAAAATGACTCAATTACTATTAAAAGACAACTCATTATAATCTGTGTGTGGATAAGAACAAAGAAACTGCGCATTGTCGCATGTCACACAATAGTGTTATGTAATGTTTGTATGGAGCGCCGGACCTCTCTTTTCTTCCTTGTAGTTGCACAGTGGTCACTTTGGTCCTTGGCTGCACCTCTCCATTTATATATACACTTGCACACATTTCATATATTTGATTGGAAGCACGGCCTTGTGTTTTCTTGCTACCATTCTGTTAGAAGCCTGATAACCAGAGCTGGTTATGTAAGTTTGTTTTGCATGAATAGTACTATTTGGATTAACGCTATCCGTGATGGAATAAATCGTTTTGCGCATTGGACCACAATTGCGATTGGATTGGACACCAGTTATTTACCGGCATTAGTGCGTTCGAATATTACAATCATTAAGAAGTGTGTAGTGTCTTTATAAAGGATATTAAGTAAAAAACTAAATGGTAATCAACTATGTAAGGTCAGTACATTAAGCAGCGGACTATGCTTCCATACATACTCTTAGCTAAAGGGTCAAAATATATTTAATGTCAACAAAGACATTAATTATCCCTTTAGCTCCTATCTTCTGTGAAACACACAAACATTAGAACCACTGTATTGGCAACAAAAAAACTTTATCCCAGGCTAATTAGAGGCAGGCTTTGTGCCATTCATCAGATGCCTATACTAACACAGGCATAGCGCACTATAAAAGTGAGACAATCAAGTGATTCACTAAAAATAAACCCTGCAATGATACCATGGCTATAAAAAGACAGCTATTTGCTATTCATGTTCATTCAGAGACACCAAATGGTTTTAAAAATACACAAGGCAAGAGATGAATCACAAAAGGAAAGTGTTTCCGATCGAGCCAAGTCTTTGGTGCGTATTTCATGAGAAAAGTCGTCCACTTTCACAAAAACACAATTTGTTTTCATTGTCGCTGTGATGAATGAGATGATTGCTTTCTCCGGGAATAAACATTGTTAATATATCTTTTGTTGTTGTTTTGTTTTCCTAAAGAACAGCACTAAGTACTAAAACACAAAGCACTTTAAATATGTCATTAATAAGACTAAAGAGATTTGTGAATCAGTTTCATGCTGGGGAAAACAGACCGGATTCAGATTTGTGTTCGGAAGGGGACTTAACGCATGTCAGTTGCAAAGTCCCCTTAGCAGGTAACATCTGCTTATGCGCGTGGCAGATGCTACGTGTCTGAAGACCTTGCGTGTGGAACAGAATTCCGTACGCAAGGACATTGCTAGAAGGATCCGGTCCTTCAGATCCGCATGCTGAAATCCCGCCACACAGGGCCGGGTACATTCTAATGAAGGGCCAGGGGTGGAGAGCTGCACTTCAGACCACGAAAGCAGATCTGTGCGTATAACTTAAGGAAGGGTTCTGGGCCCAGATTTACTAAACTGCGGGTTTAAAAAAGTGTCAACCAATCAGATTCTAGATCTCATTTGACTATTGCATACTAGAGAATGTCAGATAGAATCTGATTGGTTGCTATGGGCAACATCTCCACTTTTCCACTCCCACATCTTAGTAAATCTGGCCCCTGGACTTAAATGTCCAGAACTCCGTAAGAAGGAGGGGAGTGACGGCGTGCTTACTTTCAGATCTACGGGGGTGATTCAGAGATGCGACTGCGAAAAGATCGCAAATATACGTCTATAAGGTCAGATCTTAGCAGGTCACAGCCCACTGTTTAAATAGTCACTCCCCTTGCAAACAGCGGCGGATCTTAAAGTTAGACCACCATTGAGCAACCCTAACTCTGCGCTGTCATTTGAGATCTTAAGGGAAGTAGTTGCGGTTATTTGCGATCCTAAGTGTCTGCCCGCGCCCACTTTCCCTCATCTCCCTGCCCCCCACCCCGCCCATTTCCATGCAAATCCTTCAGATCTTAAACTTCCGCAGCACTTAAGATCTTAAGTGCTTGCGATCGATTCACAGGTCCGCGCTTAGCGAATTTAAGATCCTAACCTCTACTCCGCGCTTATTTAAGATCCTAACCTCTACGTAGACGGCGTTGCACTATTACTACGCATGCGCATTGATGCGAATTTTCTAAGATCCTAAATATACGCACCTAAGTAGCGATAAAATCGCATCTCTGAATCAGGCCCTACGTGCGTATGTAAGTCACTCGCAAATCTGAATCAGGTCCAAAGTCTTTATGATGCCCTATGGCATTACTAGAAAATCTTTACACACTTACATTGCAGATGAATATTTATGTAACAGCAATATTTCCTAGAAATAAATAGTTGCCCCCCACAAAATTTAACACTTGCAGTTTCAAACCTATGCAGTTGAGATTGACAAGAGGTTCATGCAGCCAATCAGAGTCGAGATTATTGCAACCTAGCAGTCCTGAATTTAAACTCACAAATCACATAGCTTTCTTGGACACATAACAATCACTTATCATTTGTACCTGGAACACTGTTAGGAGAGATTGGGGGAAGTTATCAAAAGTGCTTCTTTTCGTTTGCGTTTCGTCAAAGTTAAACTTGCCGCCAAAGAGCTGCATTCCCAGCAGAGAGAAGATGATGATGAAGAGGAAAAGCAGGAGCAGTAAGGAAGCAATGGACTTCATGGAGTTTAACAATGAAGCTACAAGATTGCTGAGGGAAGCCCAGTGCCTGAAAAGACACAAAATGACAAATTAGTAAAACGCGTGGCTGACAAAATGGCAGAAGACAAATTGAGGGCCATCGTGGCCTGCTAACCTTGTGACTTTAAAAATTCTTAAGAGCCGAACACATCTAAAGACAGATATTCCGAGAGGTGACATGATCTCCAGCTCCACCAGGATGGTCTCTGTTATACCCCCACACACCACAAAACAGTCAAAGCGGTTGAAGAGAGACACAAAATAAGCTTGAAGGCCCAGACTGTACATCTTCACTAACATCTCGCAGGTGAAGCAGGCCAGGAGGACCTTATTTGCGATATCTGAAACATATGAAAGCTGCTTGGAACCTTTCAATAATCTATATCTATTACTACGCATGCGCATTGATGCAAATTTTCTAAGATCCTAAATATACGCACCTAAGTAGCGATAAAATCGCATCTCTGAATCAGGCCCTACGTGCGTACGTAAGTCACTCGCAAATCTGAATCAGGTCCAAAGTCTTTATAATGCCCTATGGCATTACTAGAAAATCTTTACACACTTACATTGCAGATGAATATTTATATCAAAGCAATATTCACTAGAAATAAATAGTTGCCCCCCAACAAAATTTAACACTTGCAGTTTCAAACCTCATAAGTTCTATCATATAGAGCCAGATTCACACCTCCTGACAGTCCGCACGGAAGAGGAGAGAAAACTCCCCTGTCACTACCATCCCTCGTGCGGTTATGGCAGCACTTATGCAGTTGAGATTGACGGCAGCGGTTATGGCAGCACTTAAGCAGTTGAGATTGACTCATGCAGCCAATCAGAGTCGAGATTATTGCAACCTAGCAGTCCTGAATTTAAACTCACAAATCACATAGCTTTCTTGGACACATAACAATCACTTCTCATTTGTACCTGGAACACTGTTAGGAGAGATTGGGGGAAGTTATCAAAAGTGCTTCTTTTCGTTTGCGTTTCGTCAAAGTTAAACTTGCCGCCAAAGAGCTGCATTCCCAGCAGAGAGAAGATGATGATGAAGAGGAAAAGCAGGAGTAGTAAGGAAGCAATGGACTTCATGGAGTTTAACAATGAAGCTACAAGATTGCTGAGGGAAGCCCAGTGCCTGAAAAGACAAAAAATGACAAATTAGTAAAACGAGTGGTTGACAAAATGGCAGAAGACAAATTGAGGGCCATCGTGGCCTGCTAACCTTGTGACTTTAAAAATTCTTAAGAGCCGAACACATCTAAAGACAGATATTCCGAGAGGTGACATGATCTCCAGCTCCACCAGGATGGTCTCTGTTATACCCCCACACACCACAAAACAGTCAAAGCGGTTGAAGAGAGACACAAAATAAGCTTGAAGGCCCAGACTGTACATCTTCACTAACATCTCGCAGGTGAAGCAGGCCAGGAGGACCTTATTTGCGATATCTGAAACATATGAAAGCTGCTTGGAACCTTTCAATAATCTATATATGCAATCAAACATGTTTAAACAGTTCAGGTCATAGGTGTCGTACATGTTGCATTTTTAAATGCTATTATATTACTCAAAATATATTTTCTTCTAATTGAAACATTCTTTCTTTATGACCATAGAAGAAGATGATCTCTCATACAACAAGAATATTTTTCATGCTTTGGGTATTTCCTTATCATTTGATAACACAAAGGTGGGATGCACATGGTGTGTGTGCTAGGTGTCCTCATTTTAATTGAAGGTGGCTCAGAAAATTTCAGTTATGGTCCATTGGCCCTATGTGTTCGTTGCGAGTCCCCGCTGCGATGTTTCACATTGGGAAATAGGGACAAAGTGGCTTTGCGGCTGTCCCTATTTCGATTGTGATACACCGCATACTCACCCATTCATTTTCAGAAAAGCTGCCAGCGCCGCCGGACCAGACCCCCGGAGAGATGAGTAACCCTTTCCGGGCACTTAGGGTTAGGCTGCGGTGGGGATTTAGGGTTAGGCTGAGAGGGGGAAGACTTAGGGTTAGGCTACAGAAGGGGAGATTTAGAGTTAGGCTGCAGGAGGGGAGACTTAGGTTAGGCTGCGGGGAAGGACTTGGGGTTAGGCTGCGGGGAAGGACTTGGGGTTAGGCTGCGGGGAAGGACTTGGGGTTAGGCTGCGGGGAAGGACTTGGGGTTAGGCTGCGGGGAAGGACTTGGGGTTAGGCTGCGGGGAAGGACTTGGGGTTAGGCTGCGGGGAAGGACTTGGGGTTAGGCTGCGGGGAAGGACTTGGGGTTAGGCTGCGGGGAAGGACTTGGGGTAAGGCTGCGGGGAGGATTAAGGAATGGGGTTGCTTACCGTTCGGAGCGTCATTGAGGTATAAGCAATCGATATCCCAACCCGTTCTCCCCATGTCTGATGGGTTTCCTCCGGGTGCTCCAGTTTCCTCCAACACTCCAAAAACATGCTGGAAGGGGAATTCACAGGCTTAAAGAGTCTGGTGGAGATGTTAGGAATCACAGGGAGAAGGAGGGCTCATATGAAGTAGGGTGTGTTGCTGCTGCATTTTAACATAAACTATTAGAATGGGGTAGCAACAAATGGTTATTCATTACTCACTGTTATAATGCTTTCGTTATGTATGACATTAGATAGTAGGTTTTCTTAAATATCTTTACATACTGAATGTCAGTTCTTGGGAACTGCGTTTATACCATAACTTGTATGTGTTTCAATTGTCCTCATATCAGAACCGCTCATAAATCTTTTTCTTTCTAGATCAGGCAGAGGTAACCTTTGGTACACTAGGTGCTGTGAAACTACAAGTCCCATCATGCTTTGCCAGGTAATAGCTATGGCTATGCTGTTGGAGCATGCTGGGAGTTGTAGCTTCACAACACCCTGGGTCAGATTTACTAAGCTGTGGGTATGGAAAAGTGGAGATGTTGTTCATAGCAACCAATCAGATTTTAGCTGACCTTCTCTAGTATGTAATAGGAAAGTGAGAGCTAGAATCTGATTGGTTGCTAAAGGCAACATCTCCACTTTTCCAAACCCGCAGCTTAGAAAATCTGGCCCCTGGGGTTCCAAAGGTTGCCTATACCTGTTCTAGGCTGTGGTTCCAGTCGCTCTGTAAATCTACAGACATATACAGACAACTCACTATGCAATATGTTTTTGGAGGAGGTCCAGGAATGTCCTCATGATATCATATAGGATAATAAGTCCTCTTATCATGCTACGCTTTTGTACATGGAGAGCCTGATTCAGAGGCTGAAAATAAGAACTTAAAGTTACACCTGGGCAAAACTATGTTGATTTCAGGGGGAGTCAAGTTAATTTTATTCTATGCATGCAGGGAGAATGCTTTGCTTTTACTTATTACACACAGATACCTGATCAGCTTCACTTTTAAACTGCTAATTATACTTGAGCTGGGAAACATCACCTTTTAACTATAATACTGTTGCAACAAATGAAATTTGACTCCCCTGAAATCAACATGGTTTAGCCCAGGTGTAACTTTAAGTTCTTATTTTCAATCTCTGAATCAGGGCCGGAGTCTGACAACGATCTTATAATACTAATACTCAATAAATGAGTCAGCATAGGCTCCTATCGTAGTTTATTTGGTGATCTTAAAGGAAACATGGGGTACATTTTATGGATATCTGGGCATTTTTGTTTTCAAAATGATAAGAACCTAATATCTATCACACTACAAAATCAACCCCTGTAAATATCCATCAAAGGGATGTACCTTGAATTTGTGTCAGCCAATCAGGCTGGTCGTAGTGCTCCGATGAGATGGTCAGAGTATTCAGAAAGACCAAGATGATGACCAGCCAGTAAAAGGAAACCGATTTCACCGCAGCTCTGCATCTTCTTCGGTTAAATCGGTTCCATCGACGCCAGCGCCGACTTGGGTGACAGAATGGAAAAATAGAAGAGTTATAGAGACATTTACAGCAAAAATGGCAAATTTTAGCTGTAATATCGGGTGCGACTAGTTTAGTCAAAATAATTTTATAAGGTCAATTAAAAAAAGGGTTTTTAATGTAAAAATGATTCTGTTAATGTAGGAACTTACGGAACTTTGTGGCTAAATTCCTGCAAGTGCAACTGCCACAAATTGACTAATCACGATAAAGAGGTAACAGCTGCCTAAGTGTCTATGTATTCACAGCTCCATCCATGGAAACTTCCCCATGCATGTAGGCGATAAGTAAGGAATGTATATATGTATCACTACAACCAGTTGCTACCTGGCAGTTCTCACCCTCAGGGAGAAAGACTTGACCTATTAGGAACATGCCAGCAAACCCCTATTTATGACAGTCAGGCGTCACCTGGGAACATAACTTGCTCTATTCAAACTTCTGGAAATAGAAAGCTGCCTGAATAATTTATAGTGAAATGGACAGGCAGCACTTATGTATATCCTATTCAGACACCGCTGAACGCTAAGTTACAGTTTATACTGACAAATTCCTTGTAGAAGAGGCAAATTAACACATAATCAATAAGTTACTATTGATGAAATTGTACCATAAAAATATCTGACAACAAAATCATAAATCGTTGTTTGATTTCAAACTGCATACATACATAACACATACATACATTCATACATACATACATACATAACACATACATTCACATATACATACATAACACATATATACATTTACACATACATACATACATACATACATACATACATAACATATAGATTCACATATACATACATACATACATAACACATACATACATACATACCACAAACATACATACATACATTCACACATACATAACACACATACATACATACATTCACACATTTACACACACACATACATAACACATACATACATTCACACATACATACATACATACATACATACATAAATTCATACTGTACATACATACATACATACATACATTCATTTACACATATACATACATACATACATACATACATACATACACATACATTTACACATATACATACATATCGGTACATACATACACACATACATACATACTGTACATACATACATACATTCATACTGTACATACATACCTGAATTTAGACTTGGAAATGGACTGACTGCAATAACAGAAAAACAGACAGTCAGCAAATATCATAGTAGTTCTGTTCTAAGGTCCAGAACTTAAATTCTGTATATTAGCCGCCGCAACTGAGTTTTGTAGGTTGGAGGGGCACGCACCCCCCCTGCATTCCCCTTGTACGGGCCAGGGCCGGATTGAGGGCAATGTGGGCCTGGGGCTGAAAATTACTACACTATATAGTATGATTTGGAGGAGGATGTCAGTCCTGACATTCATCCATATGCACTGCAGTGGGAGGCAAGGAGATCTGCAGCGTGTGGGGGCCTATTTTCAGATAGAGGCCTGGGACTGTAGTCCCATTAGCCCCATTGTTAATCTGGCCCTGGTACGGGCCTTTTGCATGCAGGGCCCTATCTAAAGTATCCGAATACACAAGGCCCACGTATGAAATGGTGGATTGGATGTAAGGGCTTTGGAACGCTGTGACTGTACGATTACCATTCCATTGCCCACCCAACATGAGTATCTCATACGCCAGGTGAGTGGGAATTACGCACGTGATTCTGCATCGGACGAATGCATACATCCATACAATGCAGAATTCCTTTGTGCTGCGTATGCGCAATACAGACTAATAGGTGACCTACATCCATAGTATGTGGATTCAGTCCTATGGCCTTATTCCACCGTGACCCCTATACATTAAATTTACATCTAAAAATCTTTGCATAATAGCGGTTTTGGGCTTTCTTTGCAGGCAACCATTATTAAAAGACTGTCTCTTACGCAGATGAATACTATACAAGTGCATTATACATGACAGCTCTTGGAAGGGCATTATTATATAATAATATGCTAATGATCCATTTGTGGTCACATTTTACCCTCTCGCCTGAATTATCTCCTGAACTTACCACATACTGCCGCAGCACCCGCCACCCTCTCCCTCGCCTCCGGCTGTCTCCGTGTTCACAGATTCAGTCTCGCTGGTCGGCATGCTCGCTATAAAACGAGAAATATGGTATTAATTCTCAGCAAATTGTCAACCATTTATGTATCCCTCCTGTAGATAATATCTTTACAGCATGGGCTGATATACAGTGGCTAATAGGAACGGAGTATAGATCTAGGACATGAAATTGATCTAGGATATTAAATTGTATTTTATATTGTTCTCCTGTACCAAATGCCTACTTTAATGGGCCGATGCCTCTGCGGTGAAAATAAGGGGCGATGAAACAATGTTTTTGTCTTTTGCTTTAGGAAACGCGGTGATTGTATAATGCTAATGTTTACTTTATAAGATGCTTAATAGGCTCCACTTTAAATAAAAGCAGACTTCCCTTTTGTTCATAGCAACTAAAAATAAAATGTGCAGATACGTGAAAGGAAACGAACGACCGAGTTTAAAAATATCTGTTTTTCTTGAAGGCAAAGCAGTATCAAACTTCACACAACACAGCACACAAAACCTCATGTCCGTTTATATATGAAACACGCATATAATGTAATCCTGGCATGGCATTAATGCCCTGCTTATTACAGTACACAGCAAACATGATTTTCTTACCTGTTATTGGATGATCTAAACAGTTGAGCTTAATGAGGAAATAAATTCATTTTAATTTATCAGGCAGCGTGTGGTACCAGACATTATCGCTGAGGAATGTGGTATACATATCTACAGGCATTTTGACGACATGTATTCACTTGACAAATGAGTTAAAGAGTATGAATTATGTCAAAGAGGAACTCAAGAGGATGAACCTGTTGACAATAGTAAACACGATAGTTTTATTGGGTCATCCTTAGTGTTTATGACAGTTAGAACCCTGACAAGTTCCGCAGCATAACCCTAACCTTAACCATATCCATAAATGTTCTAATGCTACAATCTATTGAATGTAATATTATAAGGGTAATTACTGTATTATTTATAATTGTATTTAATGTTTTGTTGTGGAAAATGGAAAATCAATAAAAGGTATTTGATTTAAAAAAAAACAAAAAAAAAACCTTAAGCCACAGCCTACACTTAACCACAGCCTAACCTTAACCATAGCCTAACCTTAACTAAGCTTAAAGAAAGTACACATCTGTTTTCTCTAAAGTGTTTCCGTCTATCAGACTCACCGCGTCCCCATCTAGTGTAGAATAGTTGATCAGGTGTAGCCGTTGAGCAAAGAATACTGGCGTCCCCATCAAGTGAAGAAAGGCTAATCTGGCAGTGTTAATAATGCGGCTGTCGCAAAGGTAAGTGTCATGTATTTGACTGTATCCCATCTCTGAGAATCTATATCCTATTTCAGGTCAGTGACTAGAGATGCATATGAAGTGGCAATGAGCAGGGAAGCATCTCGCAAGTCCAGTGATGTCATATAGGGTGCGGGGCCCCCTGGGAGAGACCCAGACCCAACAGCTTCTGAAGGTGGTCCTGATCTGGTGCATGTTTTGGGCTTGTCTTATAATGCTGAAGCATTAAATTCATTTAACTGACAACAAATCCACCAATATATTATTTCATTTATTTTTGAAACAAACAAGAGATTTAACAAAGCTTCTAGAATGGAAAAGTAAAGGGGTTGCCTGAGCGCCAATCACATTCAAATATTTCTAGCCAGCATAAATGATATGAATATCCGGGATATTGGCGTCTGAATGGCGAAAAAAAACCCAAAAAAAAACAGATGAAAAGCTGGGACATGGGACATTTTGACAGCGGCGGCGACGACGTCAAAGTAGGATTATATGGAATTTGCACTTTCTGACATGTAAACAAGTAACTATTCCAGCATTAGTAGAAAACTGAAAAGGTAAAATAAAAATAAAAACTCTCATTCTTATTGATGCCATTTAATTGCAACCAAATAGGACAATGTTTTGCACAAAAAGCAATCTTACAATATACCAGCTTGCAGGATTAGGGATTTCAGAGGTTTACGGGAAAAATAATACCATTTTAGTAAGCCTATTTGGCAGCATCTCTGGCAGCCGCAGCTATGTCACAAGTTGATAAAGACATGTTGTAACTCAGACTGGGGATTGAGGATGCAGAAAGGGAAAGGTTCCAAATAAAAAGGGCCTCAGACACAGGGAAATGACACATGCTGTCATATCAACAGGTCACTGATATATCATCTCTTGTGGAAATCCTCAAAATACAATTGGATGGCTGCAGGTATTTAACATTGTCATATTGTGATGGAGAAAGTGCAAAATATGTAGAATAATAACACGATTTCTGTTGGCGATGTATTTATAATGACATCCTGTCTCTAACTGTGTATTATATATTTTTAGGGTATATTGTAGTTTGATGAACATGTTTGTTGAAGTCTATGTTAATAAAAAAAAAAAGAAATTGTTTAAAACAAATCACTATCGATTTTAATGCTATAGATATGTGTGTGTGGTAAGTAGCTTACCCCCCCAAGAAGTGAGTCTCCACTAAATATACTATATCTGCCTTATGTTACGGATTTCCTTAAGAACAAGGAAATGCTTGACTCGTTTAACCCTCTTGCATTCCAGGACAGTACTTTCAATGAGCTCACCATAGATTAAGTAAAGAGGAGTAAACAACAGAAAAGAAAAATTGTGCAACAGGAACCAGGGGTCCAATCCAGATCTACGCCCTCCGTACTAGCTACGGCGGGCATAAGCGTAAGATCGGCTGAAAAGCCGATCTGCACATGCGCCGGGCAGATGTTGCCCGGCGTAACTACAGAAACGCCCGATCAACGATCAGGCGTCCGTAGGAGCAGCGTAGTGACGCTGGAGGGGGCGTCCCCCAGCATTACTACGCTGAGGTTAGAGCATGAAGGCGGGGGGAGGGAGGGTAATGAGGCTGGGAGGGCGGCGTTATCATACTAAGGGCGCCGTCCCAGCGTATTTACAGTCCCTTACGCCGGCTGAAGTTAGGGTAAGCTTCAGCCGGCGTAAGGGAGTGTAAATACGATACGGCAGGGGGAGTGTCAGGGGGGAGTCCCACGATGTAACGCTGAGCGTTAGTACGCTCAACGCTACATCGTAGGTCTGGATCAGGCCCCATGAGACTAAAAGACCATTTACCAGGAAAGTTGTATAGAAATACACCGCATATATATCGAGGAGAACCAGGACACATACCGAAATATACTCTCTTAATCAGTGATCGCGCTACATGTTTTTTTGCTAGAGTGAAATCACCCCTTATAGCATTTTTAAGGAGTATTTTTAGCCAAAGAGGAGTATATTATTATTGGTAACTAAATTAAATGGTAAAGTGTTCTATTCTGTTCCAAACTCACCATAAGTGATAACTATGATCGGTGGCTTCCCTGCCTCAATGCCAAGACTTGGACATAATATGACACTTTACCATTTTACTTAATTACCAAATTCTATGTTTCTTTTTTGATAGAGGAACAGCGGATCTAATTCACACTTAAGAATTCTTCCGATTTTAGGTGCGTTTATTTAAGAACGGATACACTGCGCATACTTAGTAACTTTTATACGCTATTTGCGTAGGGCTTAAGTTCGCAAATTCCGTGCTTATACACTATGAATTTATAATCTGTAGGTTCGTAGTAACATACGCAAAAATGGGCGTTCCATGAATAAGTAACTCGGCAGATACGCAGATTTGGGTGGAGAGAGGCATTTAAATGACTAATTGAAGGCGCGGTTATGCAGTTACGTTCCTAAGTAGACGCCCTACGCATTCAAATGCAAACCTACGGTTAAGGGAGCCCTAGAGATCTGAGGGATACACACACATTATATATCTATACACACACAAATTATATATCCATACACACACACACACACACACATACACACACACACACTTGGAAGCCCTGGACTCCTAGAGCTTTACCCCTGGATACTGTCACTTTTCAAAATGAGATAACCAGCTTTGGGTGCATCTTAAAACGGTCACAAACAGAATAGAACGGCCAATAAGACACAGAGCCAATAAGACACAGAGCCAATAAGACGCAGAGCCAATAAGACGCAGAGCCAATAAGATGCTCACAATGCTTTTTAGCAGAGGGTAAGCAAAACTTTTCAGGTATTTTATTATAGTTTATCCCAATGGGCCTGATCCTGAACTACACCGATGATCTTGCTTACCTCCTGATTGGAGTTCATACATATGGAGCACAGATACAACAGGTGAATATACAAACTGCTAAATCTCCCATATGGTTGTGAAGGCAAATAATAAGTAGATCTGAGCAAACACCAATGGTTATGGTTCTAGCGTAGAGGTGAATGACAGTAACAACACATTCTGATCATGTCAATGATCCTATTAAGCACCACATTAAAATTCATACATTGGAAGCACAAATACAAATCTGATAAGTAAGTATGTACAATAATGGATCCCACATAAAGG
This sequence comes from Limnodynastes dumerilii, assembly GCA_011038615.1. NCBI lineage: Eukaryota > Metazoa > Chordata > Amphibia > Anura > Limnodynastidae > Limnodynastes > Limnodynastes dumerilii. The sequence continues at coordinate 81,843 of WWET01004075.1, forward strand.
TGTTGAGGCAAACAATAGGCCAATCAAAATATGCACCAATGATGTTGTAAACTCTAATTTAGAGTTCATATATGAAAAGTGCAAATAAGGTGGGTGTGTTGTGGTGGAAATGACAATGGGGTAGATCCAGAACTACGTTTGCCGTACGTTTATTCGCGGAGCGTATTTTCGTGCACGTAAGTTCGCTACACTCCCCTCGGCACACCCCTTGCATGGACGTATTTTGTCAAGATACGCTTTCCAAACAATACCTTAACTTTTTCACACGTAACCGCTGTCATACGCACACGTACGTATGGGCTGAACGAATTTACGCAGCTAAGCACGCCCATACTGTATACTTTAAATACCACCCCCCGCCTACTTCACGTATTTCAGACGTATTTTGGAGTAACGGAAATTTGGCACGCCCACACGTAAGTATTTACGTGACACATACGTGAATGGCCCATACGTTCACAATTACGCTACGTTAATGTGCGTATTTTCTATAGTACGCATGCGCAGTGCGTTCTAAACAGCGATTTTACGTCTCCGCCACGCGTAAATTCGCTTCGAATCGTTGTTCTGGATCAGGCCCAATAACAACACTTGGTCCAAATCAGAGGACTATGTATGTAGACAACAACCACATATCCCACAAAGTCCAGAAGAAAATTGGCAATAATAGCAATTTGCTGTAAAATGATCAAAACGAGAGACTCGCGTATGTTGGTATTAGTCAGGGGCTATGGTAAGCAACAAAGGAATCTGCATGACCTGGTATAAAGTTTATGGATACTAGAAGAATTTTCTAATGTGCGTCTGTTCTAAATGAACTGTGCAGAGCTGATATAGTCTTACAGCAGTAAATAAATGTATATCATCACACAGCAGTAGATGAGTATGTATGATTACACAGATATATCTTCATGGTATGATATTAGCCAGGTAAAAGTGAAAATACATCTCTCAATAGCAAATGTCATGTATAGTGATACCAATAGCGTGATACAGAATGAATGTCATATACGGACCTGAGCAGGAAAACAAAAAATTTTTGAAAGCCGTAGCTGAATCGGACTTAGGTGATCCTGACAGGTAGCAGGAGATGGATGGATATGCCGCCGGCTACTCAGGCTAACTCACCCACCCTGTCACCCTATAAAAACCTCCTAACCTCCTCACGGAGGTGCTTCACCCTGCCGGGTTCGTAGAAATCCCTACCCTCACTGTATAGTGGATGTGTGTAGCTAGAGGCACTGTGGAGGGGAGGCTGAGCTGGGTGGAAGGCTTCATACGGTGCTTGTCAATCTGTGCTGTAATCAAACCTCAGTGTGGAGCTGATACGGACCAATTGATTTTGTACTCTGTATGTTTTTTGACTCCGGAAAAAACGGTCTTCGTGATTGAAACATTGGAACATACTATAATAAAATGTAGACAAGTCTGCCTTAAAATAAGTTTATGTTATTGAACTGGATCCAGACTTAAAATACGGGCATTTATCGATCCCAAGTATTGCAAAATGCACACATGATCCAAGTGTGCATATGCCAGCAAGGATCTGGATAGAGAATTCTGTACTGGAAGAGTCTCCACAGTGATTCCAAAGGCGGGCAGGATGGTGTGATTGTGTATGAAGGTGTGAAGGGTTTGCCCCGGGGACCTTTCACACTGCACCCTGACCCAGGTTGTTATGGCTTGCCTAGACAATAATCCGGGTTTTTGGTGTGACTTTTATATCAGTCACATATTTCGAGCAGAGCTTGCAATGCCCTAGACACAATAGGAGACTGCACCAATTCACTATCCTAGGATTACTGCTGTCACTTGAGCCTCAGTTACAATGGGCCTGATCCAGACCTACGCCCGCCGTCGCTAGGACGGCAGGCGTAAGCGTAAGATCGGCTGAAAAGACGATCTGCGCATGCGCAGGGCAGAGGTACTACGGAAACGCCCTATCTACGATTGGGCGTCCGTAGTACCACCGTAGTAACGGCTGAGGGAGCGTCTCTAGCCATTACTACGTTCAGGTCAGTGTAGGTGGGCGGGGGGCGGTAGGTTAATGAGGGAGGGAGGGTTTGCGGTCATACGCTCCTGTTCGAGCGTATTTTCCCTCGCTTAGACTGGCTGAAGTTAGGGTAGCCTTCAGCCGGCGTAAGCGAGGGAAAATACGCCCGCACAGGGGGAGCGCACGCCGATACGCTGTGCTTTACAGCGCATTGGCGTAGGTCTGGATCAGGCCCAATAACTCTAACCCTGACATCCCCCAGTGAATGGGAAATACACCCGCACAGGGGGGAGTGTCGGGGAGAGTGGGCGCCTATACGCTGTGCTTTAGTAAGCACAGCGCATCGGCGTAGGTCTGGATCAGGCCCAATGTGCTAAAATCTTCACAAACCGATCAATAGAATTACCGGAGAAACATAGGACCGGATTCTCGCTCGCGCAGTATTCATTTTACGAGCCTACTTTTATGTTTAGAGCTACTACTCATGCGTAGTAACTGTTTTACGCTATTTACGTAACATTTCGGTATTCACAGATCCGTTTTCACGTGGAGTTGCGTGCGTATTTTTAGGCACATTTTAACCGCGCATGCGTAGTAATTTTATCTACGCAAGTTACGTTGAATATACGCACGTATGTGCTTTAGGCACGGACATGCGAATCGCACTTGGGGACACACGTGCGGAGGGGTGGCGTAGAAATACATATTCAAAAATTTACATTAAAGTGGGTGGGGGGGAGGAGCATTTAAATGAACGCTTGAGGGCGTGGCTATACTGAATCGCACGGACGGAATACATAAACGCACGTCAGTACACACTTAAAGATCAGAGTGGTCTATGGAGGTGGTGTTGGTGGGTGTCACCTTGCTACGTGCGTGCGTATAATTGCGTACTTTAAAAAAAAAAAACGGATCTCTGATTACGGCCCGCGGGCTTTAAAAACCGAGGGTTCTGATTACGGCCCGCGGTCTTTAAAAACCGAGTGTACGCAATCTATATAACGGAATTTTACATTAATAGCGTAAAAGAGTTACTACGCATGCATAGTAGTTCTAAACATAAAAGTAGGCTCGTAAATTGAATAATGCGTGAGCGAGAATCCGGTCCATAGATCCTAATAACGAAGAAAAAACATCTGCTCCATTCGGGATAAGACAACACATAAAACAAAGCCACAGAACAGGGCTGAATGTGACTAATTTGGCAGAAAAGATAAAAAGCATTGCCAATAAATCATATATTTATTCATATAGACACAAACAATCAAAATAAACAGCACAAAACACAAACATTAAACACTGTCATTCCTGAGTATCGCTTACAGTTTTTGCATGCTCAACTACAGATTTCTGAGCTGATCATTATACTTTCATCCTTTTTCGGCCAGTCACCCACCATCATAATAAAGCAAAATCTACTCCTATCTTTGGGGTCATTTTCTTTCTTATATTTAATAGACAAAAGGTCATCATATTAATGTTTCTCCAGGATTCAGGAGATAAGACATAGGTTACAGGGTTATAAACTGATTTATTGGCTTCCTTTGTGGTCTGGTTAGTTTGTAGTTATTCATAGGATTAGAACATGGTTGCCTACTTTTACAAATGAATATCAGGGCGATTGTGTGAGCACTATCAAGGCACTCCACCAAAGGGGTGTGTCCTGTAGCACTAAAGAGGTGTATCCTGTGAATAGCTCCACCCATAGGTGTATCTAGCACTGCCAGGAAAACTATTATACAATAAAAATGTCAGTATTTATTGATTATTAAATTGTCAGTGAATACTTTCATTACTATCTTTATAGAAAAGCTAAAAGTGACGCTGCAGCTGATTAACATGATTGTTTTATTACATCTTGGCCTTCATGAAATTGGTCATCTCCATAGACCTTAATGGATGAAATTAGAATCAGGGAGATTACCAAACACTTCAGGGAGTCAGGGAGATCACCCATTCTTCAGGGAGTCTCCCTGATATTCAGGGAGAGTTGGCAACTATGGATTAGAGATCAGAGATCAATCTCTAGGGCTGGGGAACATTTTTAAATCAGTGGCCGACATGCTCGCTCTGGATGAGAACACAGGACATGTCAGGTAGTGTAACCCATAGCAACCATGGGCCCGATCCTCGGCTCTGTCCGACAGGGGAATTACGTAAAGCGCGTACGTAATTCCCCTGACTGTAGGGTTGTGCGCCAGCTGTGATGGAACAGGGGCTGCCCCCCCCCTTTTACAACAGTCATATCTTAACCGTGAAGGCGGAGATCGACATGTAAATGAGGGGATGGGATGGGTGAAGCCCCGTTACGATCAGGTCTGCGGCCGAGTGCAGGGGGCGTGCACTCCCCGCTACGTCAATGGGCGTAATGACCTTGCGCGCCCGTAAGGAGCGCGTAGGTCGGGATCCGGCCTCATCTGTTTAGATTTTAAAAATACGCGTTAACATTAAATAAAATTAAAAAACCGCCTGTGTCTGACTGTTTTTTCACATTTACTAATGGACTTGTTTTCTGAAGTATCCAACAGTGCTGGATGAAGTGAACCCTCTAGAGCAGGGGTTCTAATACCACTGGAGGTTCTCAAACCACTATCTGGTGGTACTCAGGGCAACTAAGTACAAGCAAGCTTTTCAGGGGGTAGCAGCTTATTGTACATTATCCAGGTGTGATACATGATGCATTCAGCCCTCTAGATACTTAATACATTATCTGGAGGGCTAAAGGGATTATGGAGAAACTGTATATATGCAGCACCTGCTCCATATTACCTTATAAATTGATTCAAGCAACCTCCATTCTGTGTGTTTGTTGTAAAGCGTGTCTGGGATAGCAGCCGACAGGGGGCGCTGTTTCAGAGTGGCTGTCTTGGAGACTTGGGGACCTCTGCCCGGGGTGAGCTCTCAATTTAAAAATACATGATATATGACCCATAGTTGGGAACCAGAGTTAGGACCAAAACAGAGAAGCCTTGTAAGTGGCTGGTTATCATATATCTGCAGATGTATATAACAAATTCTCTAACTTTTATTTTAGATAGAGAGCTATAATTTGTTGCTGGGTAATTGCAAGAGTGCTGGGGTGTCTTTTTATATTTGTGTAAATTCCCCATATCTTACAGCACCAGCTCCATATTACCTTACAAACCTCCCCTCTGTGTGTTTGTTTTAAAGCTTGTCTGGGATAGCAGCTGACAGGGGGTGCTGTCTCAGAGAGGCTGTTTTGGAGACCTCTGCCGGAGGTGAGCTCTCAATTTAAAAATACATGATATATGACCCAAAGTTGGGTCTCTGACAGTTTTAAGCTGGGCACACACTAGAGCGATTATCGCTCCCAGCATGTGGCTGCCGATAAACGGGACGATTTTCCCCTGGGGAAAAGAGAACTGCTCGAATTTCGGGAGTCTCCCGGACATTCCGGGAGAGTCGGCAACCCTGATATACATTCATGGTCTGCAAAGTGGTACTTGACCTGAAAAAGGTTGAAAACCACTGCTCTATCGCATGACTTGTCAACCTGTGGCTCTTCTGTGTTCTATTTATTGGAATGTATTGGCTACAATCTGCTATAAGCAACAGCTCCATTATTCTTTATAAAGGGTTTTTTTTTATATGAATCTACCCTGTAACAAGCACAAAATCCCACCACCAATAACATATTTCCAAAGGGTTTTTTTTTATCATCAGTGTACTAATTGGGATATTATATGCCGCAAGGGAGACAGGAAACTAACATATCAGGTAATTAAATCCCTATAATAGCATGGTCATTGTATATATGTAGCGGACACTATGATCACTCCCATTCAATGCCTGCCATTCTTTGCAAAGCTTAAAATGTCCTTTTATTTAGACTACAAGTAACTGGGTCAGACATGTCAGCTACAGCTAAGCTCTTCTTGTTGTTCAGCTAAAATGACTTATTCTTGTACTGATCGGGTGCCACTGGTTTCCAAACCTCTGCAGGCGATTCGAGAAAGGCTCCAAGGAATCTCTGCTCTCAGTGTCTTCAGACGTTGTCGTGTGGAGGTAAAAATATACAGCATTCTGTAATACACCCAGTATGTGCAACAAGCAATAACAAGGGATATAAATAAAAATAAACCATCTAGATTTCATTAAATAAAAACATGCAATAAGATTACATGCAAAACACAGCAAATCGCAGCTTGCTCAGAGCAAAAACAAAGTTTACCATGTTTATTTGCACGCTTAAAGCATTTAAACCAACTCTTCTTTTTTTCTCCAAGCAAATCCTCCAGCGTCACCCCTTAATTTCAAAGACAAATGGTTATGTCATTTGACCAGCAGGTGGCAGTAGAGTTAACACATAAATAAGTTGCAAATTGACAGATGCATATTAAATGCAGCACTTCAGCTAACTAAGGAGAAACAATCTCCATTGATGCCGAGGCAAATGTTAATCGCAGGAGACTTTGTGCAGCTGTTTATAGTACACAAATGGATGGGCTATTAGTGAACAGAGCCAAAGCAATTAAAGAAATGTGTTAAGTGGCGACGTGAAACAATGGCAGAGCTTCACAATTCCAAGGAACAAGACTGAACAGCCCAAAACAACATGTACAAATATAACGCTGGCGGAAATAAGGTGGTGAATATCCCGCAAACCTTCGTCAGTAAAGCTGGCCACACACTAGAGCAATGATTGGCCCGATCATCCAGTTATCATTGTAGGACCTGATTCAGAGCTGCGCTTCCGTATGTTTCACATGCGGAGGCACAGCGTGAATTTGCACTGAGTATGCCCAGGACGGGAGTGAGCACATTGGGCCAGGTGGACACAATGGGCCGGATCCAGAACTACGTCCGTCTTCCATAGACGGACGTAATTCAATGAACAATAGCTTCTGCGCATGCGTAG
>WWET01004075.1:96766-133532 GCA_011038615.1 Limnodynastes dumerilii
AAGGTGCCACACAGTATCCGCAGCGCCGTACAGAGGCAATAGCAAAGACAATAGTTGCATATACAATAATTAACAGAGGGTAAAAAATATGAAGGAATATAATACATGTATAAAGCAAAAATAAAATACAATACAAAAATATGAAAACAATGTGAGGAAAATAAAGATGCTGGGTAAGTGTGTAGGAGCAGATGAATAAGGAGAGAGATAGACAGTAGAGAGAATGACAGGGTAGAGGGTGATGGTAGGAGGGAGGAGGACCCTGCTCATAAAAGCTAACATGCTAAGTGAGAGAGGGTGAACAAACAAGAGACACAGTGATGAAGATGGGGAGGGCAGGTAACCTTAGGTGGAGGAAGGGTAGGCTAGCCTGAAGAAGTGGGTTTTAAGGGAACAATGACTGCTCTTTTCCAAACCAGTATTTACCTATAGCATTAGTACATTAGTCTTCATTCTAAATTTCACATCTCAAATAAAGACAACAGAGCCACCAGCACCCCAAGCTGTCACATGACCAAAAAACATAGCTGCAACCTTTACTAAATGCCTGGGATACTCCACCAGTGGCAGAAGAGAAAAGAAGGGGGATATTGAGCAATAGTCTGAGGTGTCCCCCTTAAAAAAAAATATGTATAACTGTATTTCCTATGACGAAGACATTAAAGAATGAACCCTATTAATTTTGTACTTGCATACTTCATTACATTTACAGCCGACTCCCACGTATCTGTACACAGTAAAGTTTTCTGCAGACATCAGGACATCGTTGATCACAAAAAACTGAGGAGCTCCCAAAAATCAAATCCTGCGATCATTTACTGTTTTAGCATCACTGGAAAGTACATACTGGTAAGAGATCTGCTGAAACTATCGTTTGGTTGTGTGATCTGCACGATTATCGGCAGAAAAAGCCCCTAGGGTATACCCAGCTGAACAGTGTTTGCAATAATAAAAAATTTGCCTCCCCTGCCATTCAGCATGGTTTTGCCCAAATGTAACTTCCCACCTAATTTTCTCTTATTTTCAAAATCTGGTTCCAGTCCCTATATTCTAGCCACTACCAAAGACAACAGGCTTCCACCATAGACCTAGAGCCTCAGGATCGTCATTTCTGAGCGGAAGTCTTTACGACGGCAGAGTGGGCAGCATACAGTACATACACTAGGTGTGAGGTGTTTAAACGGTAAACCAAGGACATATTTCAGCCCTTACACACTATTCACATATCTGAGCCATTCCCATTTTACGCTGGGGAAGCGTAGGACGCTAGAAATCTTAAGGTAGGTTCCTGCTAGTGGCCTCTCCTCGCACAAAAGAAGTTTGGATACAACATGGGGGCGGATTCGGCTCTGTGCAGCTACCCATGAGCATCACGTAGTTGGAAATGTTCTATCTACAACCAATTAACGAAATATGCAAAGAAGTAAGACATATAGGGGTAGATCCAGACCTACGCGTTTGATACGTTTCATCTCGTAGCGTATTTACGCTAGCGTACCTTCTAAGCACTCCCCTGCCGTATGGCTTGCACGCCCATTTGTGCGTTGTTAAGCTGCCGATCCATGACTGGGCCGCACGCTCTGAGTAACGTGGCGTAACATCTACCGCGCACATGCGCAGTAAATACTTATAAGCGATTTTACGTCAGCAGCTAGCGTAAAATCGCTTGCGTGCATAGGTCCGGATCTGGTCCATGTTCCCTAATTCCAGCTTAAATGACAAACAATTCACCTGGAAGGTAACAATAAACAGCTGCTGGTATTGCTATTGGAGAAACCATACTTTCTTTACTTTCTAATACATTTAAATCCCTGGTTGACATACATTGCTTGAGACACACAACTTCCTGCTAAAGCGTAATGCTGATTACAGGAAACCGGTGATGAGGATTAAAGGTATAAAAATAGTGTGTTTTCACGTCTGCTAATCACGGCGTGGAAACACAAGATGTATATCCGTATATTCTGGGGTGAAATCCATCCACTTAATAGGACTAACATAGAGTGCAGTGTGACGGCACATAATCTCGTCGCTGCCTACTAGGATACGTACTATTGCGCTTGGCCTCTTCGTCGCCTTCCTCGTCGTTCTCGGGGTCGATATCTTCGGCTTGGGTAATCCAGTCCAGATAACCCTTCAAGTCCTCCTCCAGCTGCTGCTTTTCCCGTAGCTTCTGAAAGTCACCCCTGGCTTTTGCCTTCTCTCGTTCCTTGGAGAACTCACTGTGCAAGGCCAAGGAAGAATAAACAGCCAGTAAACATACAGATTGCATACAATGGGCAGAGATTATCCACAAGACAAGTGCAGAAATGCATTCATGGAGAGCAGTTTGTCATGCAAAGCACCAGAATTTGCAGATATTTCAATACAAATGAAACATAAATGTCCTTCTGGAGATATGGCCTTAGGTATGGGTCTAGTTGGTATAGATGATAAACACAGTTCCATGCATTGCAGAGGTGGTTGCTACATTTAGTTATGTTGTTTTATGTTACAAACAGAAAGAATTATAAACTCCAAACATACTGAGGCAAAGACAGAGCATGAAGCTGTGTGTAAAGCATACTGTAGATGAACAAATTGCCAACACGATTGTCCTCAATAGGTTGTGGAGTAGACTTAGACATGACCCGTAGTGGGCGTGGTTTGCCCATCCAGTGATCTGAATACTGACAATTAACATGCGTCAGCGTTCATTGATCAGTGTCTTTCTATCACACAGAGTAGTTACCTCGACACCTGTCTAATTGTATATTGCAATGCAACATGTTTGCCGAAAAGCCCAAATGCCATTGTTTCCCATGGGGCCATCCTATGCTATGGGAGCCATTGTTTCTTATGGGAGCCATTCTATGCTATGGGAGCCATTGTTTCCTATGGAGCCAATCTATGCTATGGGAGCCATTGTTTCCTATGTGAGCCATTTTATGCTATGGGAGCCATTGTTTCTTATGTGAGCTATTTTTTGGAGCCATTGTTTCCTATGGAGCCATTCTATACTATGGGAGCCATTGTTTCCTATGGGGCCATTCTATGCTATGGGAGCCATTGTTTCCTATGGGAGCCATTCTATGCTATGGGAGCCATTGTTTCCTATTGGAGCCATTGTTTCCTATGGAGCCATTCTATACTATGGGAGCCATTGTTTCCTATGGGGCCATTCTATGCTATGGGAGCCATTGTTTCCTATGGGACCATTCTATGCTTTGGGAGCCACTGTTTCCTATGGGAGCCATTCTATGCTTTGGGAGCCACTGTTTCCTATGGGGCCATTCTATGCTATGGAAGCCATTGTTTCCTATGGGGCCATTCTATGCTTTGGGAGCCACTGTTTCCTATGGGAGCCATTCTATGCTATGGGAGCTCTTCTTTCTTATGAGACCTACTGTAATGCCTCGAATGCACTCACTTTACAATACATTACAATACAGCCATTACAATCCTAACCCTTATTCCTAACCTTGGACTGGATTCAGATTTAGGAACAATTTACGCAGACTGTTTGCCTAAACACCCTGTGCATTCCGACTGCGCGATAGATAATGCATTCCATGAAGCAACGGCCACCGATGGCAAGGCGTGTTGCCCACTATGCATGTCTGGGGTACACACGGTGGGTGGAATAATCTATGCAGGTCGTACAGTAAAGTCTTAGCTATGCCCTTATGTGTGATGCTGCAGGTAGGGGAGGGAAGGTTTGTGCGTATGATTGGAGTGTGCATGGACTTTAGTATCGCACGCTCATATGTCCATTACCAATGCAAGTCCCCACAACGATACTTCGGAAAGGCCTCCAGCGCCGCCGCCAGACCAGACCACCAAAAAGGTGAGTAACCATCGCCGGGGACCTAGGGTTAGGCTGGGGAGGGTTTAGGGTTAGGCTGCAGGGGGGTAGACTTAGTGTTAGGCTGCAGGGGGGTGGACTTAGGGTTAGGGAGTGGGGTTGCTTACATTTCGAAGCACTGTGTTCGGTGCCCTGGAGATCGATTACTATGCCTTATCGAGCCATAAGCAATCGATATTCTAGCCAGTTTGGAACCTATCAAAATAGGGGCGTTCACTACAGGGACTCACACTCGTCCATTACGTACGAATGGTCTTATGAGTGTGCAAACATTATTAAATCAGTATCCGGTCCCTTAACCTTAATCCTAACCGCTAACCGGTTAGGTCCAAATGCCATTGTTTCCTATGGGAGCCATTCAATGCTATGGGAGCCATTGTTTCCTATGGGAGCCATTCTATGCCATGGGAGCCATTGTTTCCTATGGGGCCATTCTATGCCATGGGAGCCATTGTTTCCTATGGGGCCATTCTATGCTATGGGAGCCATTGTTTCCTATGGGCCCATTCTATGCTAGGGGAGCCATTGTTTCCTATGGGAGCCATTCTATGCAATGGGAGCCATTGTTTCCTATGGGAGCCATTGTTTCCTATAGGAGCCATTCCATGCTATGAGAGCCATTGTTTCCTATGGAGCCATTCTATGCTTTGGGAGCCATTGTTGCCTATGGAAGCTATTGTTTCTTATGCGAGCCATTCTATGCTATGGGAGCCACTGTTTCCTATGGGAGCAATTCCATGTTATAGGAGCCATTGTTTCCTATGGGGCCATTCTATTCTATTCAGATTTAGGAACAATTTACGCAGACTGTTTGCCTAAACACCCTGTGCGTTCTGACTGCACGATAGATAATGCATTCCATGAAGCAACGGCCTCCGAAGGCAAGGCGTGTTGCCAGCTATGCATGCCTGGGGTACACACGGTGGGTGGAATAAACTGCAGGTTGTACAGTAAAGTCTTGGCTAAGCCCTTATGTGTGATGCTGCAGGTAGGGAAGGGAAGGTCTGTGCGTATGATTGGAGTTTGCATGGACTGTGCAAGCTCATATGTCCATTACCAATGCGAATCCCCACAACCATACTTCACATTGCTTAAAGCAACTTTTGGCTGTCCCTCTTTCGCAATCGAGATCCCAGCCAGTACGGAACTGGCTGGGAGCGAACGGCCCTATCAAAATAGGGCCGTTTGCTACGGGGACCCACACTCGTCCATTACGTACGAATGGTCTTATGAGTGTGCAAACATTATTAAATCAGTATCCGGTCCCTTAACCTTAATCCTAACCGCTAACCGGTTAGGCACAGCAGACCACAGCACATAGGTGCAGAAGGTACTGGGAGCAGTAAGTGTCACAGCAGGTATCCCAGGGAAAGTAAATTTTGGGTTGTCAAAATTAGGACTTTCAGCATACCCGTGCCAAAATAAGAACCCTGTCTAAAATAATAACATTAGGCTGGCGGCTGTATCAGTGAGAATGGCATCTACATGTGACCAGTGGCTGGTGCAAATATTCTGCCGTAACCTGTGTGTGTACTAACGTCTGCGTTTGGTTCTGTATCACCTGCAATTGCACGGACATGATCTCACTGTCCACTAACTTCACCCCTTCCCACGCACAAAACGCCCTTCAGCATGCAAGCAGTGATTGCGTATTTTGCGTTCTGGGTTGCATTCCACGCAATAGCCTGCATATGGTCTCTGAGCATGTGCAACAAGACACATTAAAGCCATTATGCGTTCATACACCTTTGGCTCAGCCCCTTAGAGTTCAAAGAAAAAATAGAATTGTAAAGCTTCAATTCTAAATTATATATCTTTTCTCCCGAAATTCACACTGTTCAAGTTCTACCGCAGGCATTCTACTATTTTGAAGTGTTTAAAAATATCACATACTTTAAAATGACTGTAATCTAGAAATTAAGCATGGTAAGACGTGTCAATGGCCTTGATTTAACGTGCAGAAATGCTTGTTACTTTGCACTTGCACAAAAGATTATCACAGTAACTAAAGACATACATTCTCACTATTTCAGTTGGTCAGATTCTCAGATCCTGTGCATTAGTGAAGGGGCAGAAAGTAGATGCATGTTCAGTTTTTATAGACATTAAAAGTACAACATTAAGAGCCAAGCACCCCAAACCTTAAGCAGCTCAGTAAAAAATTTGAATGTGGCAGATGTGAATTTATCTACCACCCAAAATCCAAAATCCATTATTGTCTTTCCTTTCCTTTCCTTTCTTCTACTAAAAGATGTTGTCAGTCAATAATCTTGATTTAGGAAGGTATGTGAACCTAAGCCATGATAGCTGTACGTTGCTTGCAGGAAGCCCGTCTGAAATTCTAAGATGCAAGAATAGGGCCTAAAAGAGCAACTTTTGCATAAGAGACGTCTCAGAATCCATCATTTACTTCTAGGCCTTATTAAACCTTCCAAGGATCGGCACTGGAAATCTATGTGTAATGTTTAATCCACCTGGTATGAAATAATGGACATTAAATGGCTTAACTTAAATTAAATTTTTCAGATTCATCATGACTGCTGTGCATAGCAGGCCATGCCCATAAGCACGTTTGCTAACTTATTTCTCAATTGTTTTTTGACTCTTAAAGAATAGTTTGGGAATAATTAATATAAGTATGTAAATTGTATTCTAAACTTCATTAAAGTTTTGAAGATATTGATTAAATATTGATGCCGTACAATTTTGAACCTAAAGTTTGAAGGCCCCTTGGAGTCTCTGGGATGGTACTTCAAGACCAGATCACCATTAAAACATCAAGCTACAGGTTAATATGTGCCACATATAGCAGTTACACTGTTCAAGACAAAATATTAGTCTACATTTTAGAGCTAGATTAAGATTTTAAAAATAAGAGGAAATCGGGAAATTTCCTCTTATTTTAAACTCTGGATTAGGTTCAATTATGGGAAATTTTGGCAGAATATTAATCTAAATATTCCAAATTTTAAAAGGCTCCCAATTACTTTTTTTTCCCATTAAGACTGTAATACCTACCTAAGCTCTTGGGGCCAGATTTACTAAGCTGTGGGAAAGGAAAAGTGGAGATGTTGCCCATAGCAACCAATCAGATTCTTGCTGACATTTTCTAGCATGTAAAAGGATAGTAAGAGCTAGAATCTGATTGACTGCCATGGACAATATCTCCACTTTTCCTTTCCCGTCATAATCAAAGCCAAAGATCACAATTACCTGTACATGTTTGCTCCTTAGTTCCAACAAAAAGAATATATTAACTGTCCTGTCCTGAATGTCTACTTAAAGTTATATAATAAGACAAGACTTCAAATCTTTAACCACAATTTCTAACTTACCATGTTTAATTGTGAGAGTTAACAATTGTTAGACAGACTCTTTATTGCGCTATTTATCTTTAGGTGTTACACTACAGTTATTATATCACCCATCTCCATGCTTAACCTTGGCTTGTGTTGCGAGAATAAACACAGGTCTGGAAGATTAGAGCGATAGAGACCAGATGGGGTTTGTCATAAAATAAGGAACACAATATAATCCACCTTGCAAAAATGTAATAACCTGGCAATGTCACCTTTGCTTGACTAACCGAAACCTATGATTTAATGTACTGTGATTGTTACATACACTGGACTGGATCAAGACTTTTCCCCTGATGTGTAAGGATTCGGATTGGATCCAGTCAGCAATTTCCAACAGTGCGCGCTACTGTGCTTCCCGGTCAGAACACTATCTGCTCTATTCAGACCTCCAATAAATAAATCTGACTGCTACTAATGGGGGGGTGGCATTGCGCTCACAAGAAGGCATGACTTAGTTTTACAATGTGCAGTATGGGGGAGAGTGGGGGTGTGGACGCTCAGTACTGGATATACCTAAGTGTGTAGTATTGTAGATATATCGAGTGTGGATAGGGTGGTTAAAGTCTTGCGTTGGGGAGAGGGGGGGGGGGAATAAGTTGGATTGGACGTGTCCTAGTGAGTTGGTCCTTAGGAAGAAAATCTGCCTATCCACATCTGTGATACAGACATCAGATCCACCCCTCACCCACAGACAGGACACCTGGATTTTACCGGACCACCTCCTAAGGAGCAACTCACTAGAAGCAGCAAGTATTAGCAGTAGTAGACCGCCGATTCGTGCTGCTGCAGAGCTAGGGTAAGCGGTGGCGGACCTCATCTGTTCCATAGTCCCAGCTGTCCAACCCTGATGGCGGCCCTGCACGTACAACATCTGATTTGTGCAAGCAGTTTGCATAAATCAGCTTAAAGTCATTGCGCTTGCCCAGATCACTGGGCTAGGTACGGAATGCTGGATGCACGGAAGTTTATTCTGTATGTCCTGTGGTTCTATACATGTGGTGGGCCAGACCTCAGTGCATCCTTTATGCACACAGTGGACTGGCCTTCATATTTACATCATATAAATAAGGCTAGATTCAGCCCTTACATATGATGATCTTGCCTGCACGTTTAACCTTACATGTGGACAAGATAAGGTTGGGTTCTGGACTTTTAAGTGTCATTTAATACACAATACAATACAAAGAAATAATGAGACAATGGACAACCTTCTACCACTGCTATAATACTGCCTGTAACTAGGTACAGGCAGTGGTGTCACTAGGGTTGGTGTCACTAGGGTTGGTGTCACCCCCCCCCCCCCTCCCGCGGTTTCCCCTCAACCCCCACCCCGGTTTTCCTACCATACCAAACAATACAGAATATAATTTATTATAGTGATATTTTACCGTACAGGCCTATGACATCTTCCCACAAATAGGAGCATGTTTGCCAACAGGAATTTTTTAGAGCAAAACACATAAAGCCCTATTAAAAAGGAGAAACCATTCTAGAAACTTCTGTGCAGAACTTTTGCTTTTTCTAGTGATAATTAAAACTTCTTTGAGTTGTATTTCCTATGTATCTTTACAATTCAACTACCCAGCAATGTGTTATTGTAATGCCATCTGAAATATAACACACATACGGTTCATCTCCAAGGCCTTGACAGTAAAGCTGTGAGTAAGGTTTACAGAGCCGAACTTTTCTAGGCATAATATTCTTTTTTCCATGTAATCTCCCTCCCTGGGTCACAGCAGATACAACTAGCTAATTACTTTCCCGTGCAGCCCAGCTCTGTCCTTGTGGAATAAAATTAGTCATAGTACATCACACTAATATCTTGAGGGGACTTGTTAAACATCAATTAAAAGCACCATATGTGGTGTGGAAGGTCCCTATGGTAGCCTGTTACTTCAGAAGCAATAGATCACCCATCCATCCAGAATTTACCCTAGAATTGGTACCATGTATGCAGGGACAACCTTACAATACTAAACAGAGATGTACTATCTGAGTTTCTGGTAATCATGACAAACATGCTTACTGCTTTAACCATGATAACGTTCCTTCAAATTGGAACTCTCTCTCCTGATCAGGACAGCTGAGAGGTACAGTATAGTGTATACTGCATTTGTGCATGTGGCATTGTGACACAGGAACTTTTTATAACAGGTGAACAGACATTTCTATGGTTTCCAGGTCAAGAAATCACAGTGTTCTGAAATACTAGATTGACATCTCCCATACACGGACGATTAAACTTATTTAACCACTGGGGTTGTATATTTTATAACTGGGCATTTCTAACTGTGCCCACCAAACAAGTATATCTATAGATACTTTGGCCACGACAAGACAAGATCATACAGACATGAAATTGATGGTAAAACAGATCAAAAGTCTGACTATCATAAGCAGAGAGCAGACATGTAGTCAGCTCTAGTGTAGATTTAATATCTCACAGCAGGACAGTAATAGGATTAGAAGCAAATAAACTATACCCGGTCACACTGGCATTCATACTCATTCTACTATTACTATTGAGTGATCAGTGCCTACTACTTGCTCCTATATTATGAGTAGCAAGTCAGGTAGTATAAAGCTGGGAACACACTTGGCCAATACTCTTCAGATCCAAATCCTGAGCAGACTAAATAATCCTACAGCTGACCGAGGTGGCAAATGCAACACGCAAACCATGATACACATGGACCTCTGACCAGCATCTGCTGAAAGGATCCAATCACTGTAAACACGCTTTTAATCTTTGCCAGACCGCCTGTCACTCATACACACACAGTGGCGTTGCTGCATGATGTCAGATTCAGAAACAGACAAAGCAACTGCAGGATTGTAAACACTTGTAAATTGGTGGAATAACTGGCAACTGGGTCTTCTGATATTTAAGCATGTTTAAAATTCATTTGACCCAACCAAGCTACCGGGCGATGTGTGAGCTTACACACTTATCCAATTTGTGTCCAATCTGATCTGTTGGTCTGACATTGTATAAGTGTGTAGCCAGTTTTACAAATGTTTGAGAAATCAGGCCATGAATACTTGAAAGCTTTTGAGACCTTCTGGTAAATGCCAACCCAAGCCTTTCTTAAGGCATAAATATTTAAAAGATACAATGGATGGTCTTGATGGTATTATACGTGCTACCTATAGAGATCAATGTGACTGAGGGCAGTCTATCTCTGTGAATGTTGTATCATTCTGTTTTGTTCTAGTCTAAACCAAATAAAAGTATTTCACACCTGGGGACATATTTACTAAGCTGTGGGAAAGGAAAAGTGGAGATGCTGCCCATAGCAACCAATCAGATCTTAGCTCTCACTTTTCTATTACATACTAGAAAATGTCAGCTAGGATCTGATTGGTTGCTATGGGCAACATCTCCACTTTTCCTTTCCCACAGCTTAGTAAATCTGGCCCATAGCAATCTCTGGTAGTTATTAAATAGGATTTCTTCTTAAGCTATACTACGATACAGGCCTTTTACTCAAGAACTTCTTACAGAAAACCTCATTGCAAAAGGCAAAATCTAAATATAATGATTTTAATATATTGATTTAATATTGCTTTCAAATTTTTATTTTTTTATATTTGCATTTTAACAACTTTTCTGCTCAAAAATAGGCTGAACAAAAGTGCATCTGCTCAGAGAGATTAGACGTGTCCCTTCTGGATCATTTTAAATATTGAAATGCATGAATGTGTTAAGGTAAGAAGGTTTTTAATTACTCTCACACGCTACTGCTCACAAGAGCACTCACCCTAAAAGTATTTATATTTTAGTATGGAAAATATAGATAATAATAATAATTTACTAGGCTGATGCGCATCAAATAAATGCATTGGCCATGAAAGGCAAGTCCAGAAAACATACATTAGGCCTGACAGATTAAAGCATACTCATCACCCATCAGTCAAGACAATTGGCGGACCTACATTTTTGGAGCCCTAAGGCTTGAACTGTTATGGGGACCCCTTCGCAACCAGCATCAATAAGGCAACATCCAACAAGGTCCGAAGGCCCAAATGGCAAAGAACGGGTGGTGGGGTGGAGACCATGAAAATGGGCTGCACATTGAGCCCTTCCCACCAGAAACAAGGTCTGGGTTACCTCTTCTATATTCTTCAGTGACAGCAGTTCTCTATTCTGCCTCTGACAGATCATAAGAGCCATTCTCTAGTCGGAGCTATGGATAGAGTGTCAGCCAACCAGCACTGATCAGGGAGGGTTTCTGGGTGCTCAGAAATCCCCCCCCCTGTGTAGAGCATATTCTAAGGTCAATATTAAACATTTCAACCCATTGACTTATGATTCCATCACTAAAATAATCACTGTTGTTGAAAAATGCTTTCTTACAAAAAAATTAAAAAAAATTGCCTAAAAAGAAAGTTGCTTTAAGGCCCCTACGGGATTAGGAGTCCTAAAGCTTAAAGTTAATTAGTTTCATAGTAGATCAACCACTGGTCAAGATGTGGGTGTGGGTCCCTATTTTGATAGGGCCGTTCTCTCCCAACCAGATTCAAACTGGCTGGGATATCGACTGCTTATGCCTCAATGAGGCATAGCAATCGATCCCCAGAGCACCAGACATGGTGCTCCAAAAGGTAAGGCTAAAAACTAACCCCAACCCATCCCCTAATTATAACCCTAACCCTCCCCTTCCATTTCCTTGACCCTAACCCTCCCTTCCCCTCAGCCTGACCCTAACCCTCCCTAGCCTGACCCTAATACTCCCTTCTCTATAGCCTAACCCTAAGACTCCCCTCCACACAGCCTGACCCTATCCCTCCCCTTCTATGGCCCTAACCCTCCCTTCCTAAGCACCTAACTCTTACCCCCTCCCTCCCTCGCCAACACTAATAGTCGCCGGAGAGGTTACTTCGTAACTTTCGGCTGTCTTCATTTCTGAAAGCAGCCCATCGTAGCGGGAACTGCAACCATCAAGACACACCCTTTCTGGACTAAAGCAAAATAAGAGAATTTACAAAGCCATTACCAATGTGCTATTTCCCAGGGAGTTAACTGACATTGGAGAGAAATGACTGTCTCCTTCTTGAGTAGGCAATAAGAGCACTTTAAATTCATTCTATTGGAAAGGTATTATTCATAGTCTTTACCCTTTAACCATCAGATGTATAAAAAAAAAAACACAAAAACAAAAACCAACTGCTCTCTCTCTAATATATTAGAAATGACTAAAGACGCATTTTTGTTTACTCACCAGGGCGGAAACTGAATTAATCACTTAACACAAGATTGCAAGCAAGGACAGTAAAACAGAACACACATAGGAGAATGTAGGTGGCCGGTAAAACACAGTGAATAACATTAGAGATCAGACATTAGAAAAAAGGACATCGCTCAGAGTAAAACATGCCTTCCGTCATAATATCTTTGCTTGTAATCGTATTCTAATTACAGGTCTTCAGGATCCTGTGGAGCAGAAGGAGGGAGATATGTGAAGTGGTGCCCTCAATAGCAGCCATTCAGCTGCAGACACACTTCCTATACTCCGCTCCTTCACAAATGTTTTGCATAGCTGCATAATCAGTTCCTGGCACAGACATGGTTTACCAAACAAAGACAAAACAAATCAGTTGTAGATAGGACGCAGGCGGCCATGCAACCAACATAGACGTATCCGATGTGCAAGTAAGAAGACAGCCGACCACCTAGCTCACAGCAGTAGAATATGCAGAGATAATCCAACTGCTTACCCACTAAGTACACCAAGAACCAGGTTAAGAACGAAAAATGAGCCAAGGATAATAAGACTAACAAAATAGACCCATGGCCACTCACATCCTATGGCATCATTCACCTGTAGGGACGCAAAGAAGGTGGTTATCGTCTGTTTATGTACCGGGGAGCAGAGACCAACCTGCAGCTACCACGTTAAACATGAGCTAAACATGGATGGAATCACTTACCTTTCTCCTTAGAGCTGTAATGACGCAGCATTATCAAGGTGCAGGATTCAGCTGTAGCGGAAAGCTAAAAGGACAGCTTTGTGCGGAGGCATATTGCCATCTCCTGCCATATGATGTATCTAGCTCTGCCATTGCTAAAGCATGTGCTGGGGGTAGCTGAACATTGGCCTCTGCTTTCATAAGAAAAAGACATGTGCTTACCCGCTTAACACACCAAGAACAAGATTTAGCACGAAAAATGACCCAAAGATGACGAGACTGACAAAATACACCCAAGGTAATTCAAATCCCATAGCATCATTCATCTGGAAGAAAGAAGATGGACTTGTAGAAAAGATGTGTTAGACCAAGAGAAGGATGAGACAGACATTAGAATAGTGAGCATCACCCTCTGTGTGTTTCTTTACCAACTAAAAACTGGCACCTACATCTGGGAAACAAGCAGCAAAAGTTATCAAGTGTAATTCTGACACTTATCCCAACTAATTGCAACAGGCAATGGTAGATATGGTGATTTACCAAGGCTTGTCCCCATTCTTTAGATAGCTACCAGAGTCTGATGTATGGAAATTCATTACATACTCAACATGAGTGTTGTCAAAGTCTTGTGATGCACTTACAGGTAGTGGACAAAATAATGGAAGCAAAAGGAGTCTTTAGCCATTCAGGAAGTTTGATGACAGCTGGGACACATTTGGCAGGAGCTTCAGTGACCCAGACAGCTCTATTACCCAGTGTTCATAAGCAGATGAAAGCATGCAAGTAAATTAGGAAAGATCAGGATACTCAATTAGCAATGCTAGTGATACGCCAGGATATTGCTGCATTACTAGGAAGCACAAAAGTGGAACAGTTGAGCACCTAGGACGCATGCAGAGTGTGTAAGTGAGCTGTTTGGAGGGGAGGGCGCATACGATAGCATTTAGGAACAAAGGGGCTGGGCTTATCCTCCACCCGCCAAGGTGGGCAGGGGGAAGTATTATAATATTAGTGTGGGAGGGATTTGGCATTTACGAGCGGATCTGTCTGACTGCTGATCCGGTTGTGTGATATTAGGCTGCTTTATGGCACAGAAAGTCACATAATCTCCGCATGAGAGAGGGAGGTGACAGAGGGCGTTCACTCGCCTCTTCCATGTGGAATTGAAGACCTTTCGCATGTTAGGAAAGCACGCAGGGGTCAGGATCTGGTCCATGTAATATTCGAAAACAGCCAGTACCAATACAAATGCTCCAAGGGGGTCAGAATAAAATATAACATGAAGTTTATAAGGTAAGATGACAGTAAGGGTATTCCTTAGGATCCAGGGCGGGATCCAGACCCTCGCACGTGTTCTATATGTACGGGGGTCTGTCAGTTTGCATGAGAGAGGGGAGTGAACAACTGTGACTTATGCTGCCATAAGTCTACCTTAAGTCACACTTGCGGATCAGCGGTCCATCCGACCGCCGATCCACTGTATGTGTGTGTTGACATCCACACTGTACAATTAACATGTTTCACCCCGCCCAAATTAGCAAGCGGAGGAGAAGCACAGCCCTTTGATCCTAAAAGCCATCGATGGCTGTTACATTAGTTAAAACTAACGTAACAATTGGAGGGTGTTCCCATTTCTGGATCCAGCTCCCAATGAGTTTTTTTTTTGTCACGTGACTGAGTATAACTTAAAAATTGGAGCATATCCAAGAGCAAGTCTGGCCAACCTGTGGTTAACTGCCTAACTGCATAGGTATAGCTAACACCTGGAAAAGCATGCTGGGATTCGTAGCTTCAAAACACTTGGAGAGACAGTGATTGGCCAGGCCTGCTGTGGGGTCTTGGAAGTTTTGTAATGCTTTGAGCTCCACCTTTCTCATATGGGACTGTATTCTAACTTCTGATATTACACCCTTATCTTATCCTGTACATCCATGCTACTGTGCTACGGAGTGCATTCTGTCCTATCCAAAATTAACATCAATGTCACTTCTGAGAGCTTCTGACAATGGGGGGTGGGTTTTGCATAAGGGGGCGTGTGCATTAAATAAGGGTCTGGTATAAAATGTTGACAGTCAAAAAGTCTACAGTTGAGTTTTATGTTAGTAATTGGTTGTAATCTATGTAAAGAAATATAATGCAGAGGGCTTATAACTTCAGGAATGTTGTAATATATATGTAATATATTTAATACTAACATAATACCCAACTGTCAACATTTTGAACTGTCTAAAATTTCACTTGTCGACATAACAACAGTATACGATGTATAGGTGGACAATGTTTACATATTTACAGGAATCTGAAGGCAAAGGTATGGGCTATCGGAGCGCCGTTGGTGTGAGGGGAGTCATTACAATATAATTCGCACAGAGGCAGGGGTATAACGACCATGCAATTCTGGATGCCCACACATCCATTAAAAGCTCATCCAATATCAAATGGGTTGTATGGATCCATGGTTTGGATGAAGTCACATGACTGCCGTGACCACTATGCACCAGGGAGTCCGCTGAGTAATTTTCTAAGGAACAATGGTTCTACATCCATCCTGCACAACTCCAGGCATTGCTAGAGAGATTTAGGCCACCACATGCAGTGCTGTAGGGATGCGGTTGCCAGTCAGGACGGCCCTATTTGAACATGATACAGGGGCCAGCTGAATGGCGGCTGTATCACTTCAAAAAGAAAGGAAAACATAAAATTGCTTTTGGTAAAGGGAACCTATTTCCCCATTCCTGGTTACAGGCTGAGGCAGTTGTAGCGAGTAATAGGTTAGGGTTAGTGCAGTGGCTATAAGTTTAGGGTTAGAAATTAAGGGGAAGGTTAGGCTGCAGGGCATGGAGGGTCAGGGTTAGGCTGCAGGGCATGTACAGTTAAGTTTAGGCTATGGGGCATGGAGAATTAGGGCTGAAGAAGGGGAAGGTTAGGGTTAGGCTGCAAGGCATGGGCAGTTAGGGTTAAGCTGGAGGACATGGAAGGTTAGGACTGAAGAAGGGGAAGGTTAGGGTTACGTTGTGGGAAACAATGGATAAGGGTTAGGAAAGGGTTAAAGGTGAAGTAAGGTTTAAACAATTTCCTTTCAGCATTTGCAGGCAGTCTACAATCTGCTGCCGTAAAATGGTAAAATGGTCTTTCGGAAAAAAAAAGACCATCGTGCCGGCAAAACATATCCCAGGCTGTATAAGCCTGAATGCCCCAATAAATGACCATATAGAGTTTCCATTTTTCTGTCCACAACCTATATATACAAACAACATAGCTAGACCTCAGATAGAAATAAAAGCAGCCGCCCCCTGCATAAGTCTCCAGCTTCAAGTGCAGGAAATATGTGTTTAATACACTGGAGAAAACAGAGACAGATACAGAGAAAGAGGCAGAGAGGGTGAAAGACAAAAGCTCTAAAACACTGTTATATAAATAAGACAGTAATGAGATATGGAACTGTATGATTTCAGGCTCAAATCAATCTATGGGCCGGATTCAGAGATCTGTTTTCACGTAGAGTATGTAGGTGCGTTTTAACTGCACATGCGTAGTATATTTATTTACGTAAGTTACGTAGAATATACACACTTAAGTGCTTTAGGCACGGACATGTGAATTGCACTTGGGGACATACGTATGGAGAGGCGGCGTAGAAATACGTACTTTAAACTTTACATGAGAGTGGGTGGGGGGAGGCATTTATATGAACGCTTGAGGGCGTGGCTATACTGAATCGCATGCACGGAAGACATATACACACTTAAAGATCAGAGTGGTCTATGGGGGTGTAAATCTATGATTGCACGGCCGGGAGAGGGGAGTGTCGTGGGTGTTGCCTTGCTGCCTGCGTGCGTTTAATTGCGTAAAAAACGGATCTCTGAATACGGCCCGATATGTGCAGAAAAATAAGTTTAAAATAACTTTAAAATGGCCAGTGTTTATAGGCATTATAATAGGCTATTTCTGGTATTACACAAAGCTAAAGAATAGGGGGGGGGGTATTAAATAAACCCCCATCAGATGTGTACAAGATTCTGTGGACCACACAGGAGTTAAACGTCAAATCAGCCTTTGAACACAGCAGAACAAATATTTTTCTGGTGGGATGCCATTAGCGCATCATTTTCGCACAATTTAGTTTTATAGGCACGGCAGAAAATGCAGCGGCTGCAGTCGCCATCGCTTCCTTCCCTCTTACGTCCCCAGCAACCTCTAAGAGCATGCAGATGAGAGCAGCGTCTCCACAGCCTTCCAGTAGGAAGTAACAGATGACAAGTCTATTAGGACTGTTACTGTAAAGAGGTCATTTCCCCCCCATCTCCACGGCTGTTGTGGTTTCATAGCTAGTAAAGAGAGCCGGGGAGGGGTGTTTAAGCTGTAAACTGGTAGAGGTTTTTAATGATGCACTAATAACATCCTTCTAGAATAAAATAAATAAAAATATTCAGCGGAGTTAAAGGCTAATTAAAAACATAAATTCGATGTAGGGTGGTAACGACACAGTGATTTGGAATAATAGTTTACCTATTATTATAAACATGTAACCATAGATTGCATTGTCCACATTCACAGTAGTTACGTAGTTTTCGTCTTACGTTCGTTGTTTTAAGAATTGAGCTACTACACATGCGTTGTAGCTTATTTACGCTATCTACGTACCATTTCTGTACGTAGATTGCGTAAACATGGTGTTTAGATAGCGTAAATAAGTTACGAAGCATGCGTAGTAGCTCAGGCCCGTGTTCAGAGAACTGTTTTTCCGGCGAGTTCCGTGCATATTTTTAGGTATGTTTGAACTGCGCATACATAGTTACTTTACGCAATTGACGTTGAACATATGTGCAGAAGTGCCTCACAGACGGACCTGTGAATCGCACATGGATACATACGCCCAGATACGCGACGGAAAAATACGCACAGGAGAATTTAAATAAAAATGGGCGGGGGGAGGCATTTAAATGAATTAGTTACTTTATTGACGTTGAACATATGTGCAGAAGTGCCTCACAGACGGACCTGTGAATCGCACATGGATACATACGCCCAGATACGCGACGGAAAAATACGCACAGGAGAATTTAAATAAAAATGGGCGGGGGGAGGCATTTAAATGAAGGTAACCCTCCATGTCCTGCATCCTCTCCCTAACCCTCCATGTCCTGCATCCTCTCCCTAACCCTCCATGTCCTGCATCCTCTCCCTAACCCTCCATGTCCTGCATCCTCTCCCTAACCCTCCATGTCCTGCATCCTCTCCCTAACCCTCCATGTCCTGCATCCTCTCCCTAACCCTCCATGTCCTGCATCCTCTCCCTAACCCTCCATGTCCTGCATCCTCTCCCTAACCCTCCATGTCCTGCATCCTCTCCCTAACCCTCCATGTCCTGCATCCTCTCCCTAACCCTCCATGTCCTGCATCCTCTCCCTAACCCTCCATGTCCTGCATCCTCTCCCTAACCCTCCATGTCCTGCATCCTCTCCCTAACCCTCCATGTCCTGCATCCTCTCCCTAACCCTCCATGTCCTGCATCCTCTCCCTAACCCTCCATGTCCTGCATCCTCTCCCTAACCCTCCATGTCCTGCATCCTCTCCCTAACCCTCCATGTCCTGCATCCTCTCCCTAACCCTCCATGTCCTGCATCCTCTCCCTAACCCTCCATGTCCTGCATCCTCTCCCTAACCCTCCATGTCCTGCATCCTCTCCCTAACCCTCCATGTCCTGCATCCTCTCCCTAACCCTCCATGTCCTGCATCCTCTCCCTAACCCTCCATGTCCTGCATCCTCTCCCTAACCCTCCATGTCCTGCATCCTCTCCCTAACCCTCCATGTCCTGCATCCTCTCCCTAACCCTCCATGTCCTGCATCCTCTCCCTAACCCTCCATGTCCTGCATCCTCTCCCTAACCCTCCATGTCCTGCATCCTCTCCCTAACCCTCCATGTCCTGCATCCTCTCCCTAACCCTCCATGTCCTGCATCCTCTCCCTAACCCTCCATGTCCTGCATCCTCTCCCTAACCCTCCATGTCCTGCATCCTCTCCCTAACCCTCCATGTCCTGCATCCTCTCCCTAACCCTCCATGTCCTGCATCCTCTCCCTAACCCTCCATGTCCTGCATCCTCTCCCTAACCCTCCATGTCCTGCATCCTCTCCCTAACCCTCCATGTCCTGCATCCTCTCCCTAACCCTCCATGTCCTGCATCCTCTCCCTAACCCTCCATGTCCTGCATCCTCTCCCTAACCCTCCATGTCCTGCATCCTCTCCCTAACCCTCCATGTCCTGCATCCTCTCCCTAACCCTCCATGTCCTGCATCCTCTCCCTAACCCTCCATGTCCTGCATCCTCTCCCTAACCCTCCATGTCCTGCATCCTCTCCCTAACCCTCCATGTCCTGCATCCTCTCCCTAACCCTCCATGTCCTGCATCCTCTCCCTAACCCTCCATGTCCTGCATCCTCTCCCTAACCCTCCATGTCCTGCATCCTCTCCCTAACCCTCCATGTCCTGCATCCTCTCCCTAACCCTCCATGTCCTGCATCCTCTCCCTAACCCTCCATGTCCTGCATCCTCTCCCTAACCCTCCATGTCCTGCATCCTCTCCCTAACCCTCCATGTCCTGCATCCTCTCCCTAACCCTCCATGTCCTGCATCCTCTCCCTAACCCTCCATGTCCTGCATCCTCTCCCTAACCCTCCATGTCCTGCATCCTCTCCCTAACCCTCCATGTCCTGCATCCTCTCCCTAACCCTCCATGTCCTGCATCCTCTCCCTAACCCTCCATGTCCTGCATCCTCTCCCTAACCCTCCATGTCCTGCATCCTCTCCCTAACCCTCCATGTCCTGCATCCTCTCCCTAACCCTCCATGTCCTGCATCCTCTCCCTAACCCTCCATGTCCTGCATCCTCTCCCTAACCCTCCATGTCCTGCATCCTCTCCCTAACCCTCCATGTCCTGCATCCTCTCCCTAACCCTCCATGTCCTGCATCCTCTCCCTAACCCTCCATGTCCTGCATCCTCTCCCTAACCCTCCATGTCCTGCATCCTCTCCCTAACCCTCCATGTCCTGCATCCTCTCCCTAACCCTCCATGTCCTGCATCCTCTCCCTAACCCTCCATGTCCTGCATCCTCTCCCTAACCCTCCATGTCCTGCATCCTCTCCCTAACCCTCCATGTCCTGCATCCTCTCCCTAACCCTCCATGTCCTGCATCCTCTCCCTAACCCTCCATGTCCTGCATCCTCTCCCTAACCCTCCATGTCCTGCATCCTCTCCCTAACCCTCCATGTCCTGCATCCTCTCCCTAACCCTCCATGTCCTGCATCCTCTCCCTAACCCTCCATGTCCTGCATCCTCTCCCTAACCCTCCATGTCCTGCATCCTCTCCCTAACCCTCCATGTCCTGCATCCTCTCCCTAACCCTCCATGTCCTGCATCCTCTCCCTAACCCTCCATGTCCTGCATCCTCTCCCTAACCCTCCATGTCCTGCATCCTCTCCCTAACCCTCCATGTCCTGCATCCTCTCCCTAACCCTCCATGTCCTGCATCCTCTCCCTAACCCTCCATGTCCTGCATCCTCTCCCTAACCCTCCATGTCCTGCATCCTCTCCCTAACCCTCCATGTCCTGCATCCTCTCCCTAACCCTCCATGTCCTGCATCCTCTCCCTAACCCTCCATGTCCTGCATCCTCTCCCTAACCCTCCATGTCCTGCATCCTCTCCCTAACCCTCCATGTCCTGCATCCTCTCCCTAACCCTCCATGTCCTGCATCCTCTCCCTAACCCTCCATGTCCTGCATCCTCTCCCTAACCCTCCATGTCCTGCATCCTCTCCCTAACCCTCCATGTCCTGCATCCTCTCCCTAACCCTCCATGTCCTGCATCCTCTCCCTAACCCTCCATGTCCTGCATCCTCTCCCTAACCCTCCATGTCCTGCATCCTCTCCCTAACCCTCCATGTCCTGCATCCTCTCCCTAACCCTCCATGTCCTGCATCCTCTCCCTAACCCTCCATGTCCTGCATCCTCTCCCTAACCCTCCATGTCCTGCATCCTCTCCCTAACCCTCCATGTCCTGCATCCTCTCCCTAACCCTCCATGTCCTGCATCCTCTCCCTAACCCTCCATGTCCTGCATCCTCTCCCTAACCCTCCATGTCCTGCATCCTCTCCCTAACCCTCCATGTCCTGCATCCTCTCCCTAACCCTCCATGTCCTGCATCCTCTCCCTAACCCTCCATGTCCTGCATCCTCTCCCTAACCCTCCATGTCCTGCATCCTCTCCCTAACCCTCCATGTCCTGCATCCTCTCCCTAACCCTCCATGTCCTGCATCCTCTCCCTAACCCTCCATGTCCTGCATCCTCTCCCTAACCCTCCATGTCCTGCATCCTCTCCCTAACCCTCCATGTCCTGCATCCTCTCCCTAACCCTCCATGTCCTGCATCCTCTCCCTAACCCTCCATGTCCTGCATCCTCTCCCTAACCCTCCATGTCCTGCATCCTCTCCCTTACCCTCCATGTCCCGCATCCTCTCCCTAACCCTCCATGTCCTGCATCCTCTCCCTAACCCTCCATGTCCTGCATCCTCTCCCTAACCCTCCATGTCCTGCATCCTCTCCCTAACCCTCCATGTCCCGCATCCTCTCCCTAACCCTCCATGTCCTGCATCCTCTCCCTAACCCTCCATGTCCCGCATTCCTCTCCCTGACCCTCCATGTCCCACAGTCTAACCCAAACCTTTCCCATAATCCCTAACCCTAACTTTATACCCTATACACGTTGCAGCCGCTGCAGCCAATCACTATTGAGAACAGGTCGAAATAGATCCCCCGTTCCCAATAGCAATTTTCTATTTGCCGGCAGCTGTATCATTGTCAAAATAGGGTCGGCCAGATAGGCAACCGCGTCCTATGCTAACGATTCCTCAGCTTAGACTTAAAAAACAGGTGTAGTACTGTAGAGATCGTCACAACATGCGATTAGTAATATTGTGGTATATACATGAATCTGCAATTAACGTGTATTATTCTTCACAGATGGATCTACTGTAACTGATGTTCAGTCTCTTACCAGTGCCGAGGAAAAAACAGGATTTGTGCATTTTCCCCACAAAAAGTTCTAGTCCAATAATAGCATAAATAATAATAACAAACAAGACCAACAGAGCGATGTGCAACAAGGGAACCATGGCTTTAATGATAGAGTTCAGGACAACTTGTAAACCTAGAGGCAGAAAGGAGAGATTATTGGATTTAATGCAGCGACTGGTGTTTTATAAGCAATTTCTTCAATGCTGGGAAATTACACAGTGTGTTCACAGCAAACCCATACTGTCATTTTTACTTAAATGTTACATTAAATACATCTTGTGACATATAAATAGAACCAAATCATAAGTAAAGCTCTTTCCACTTGAATATACATCAATACCTGTATAATGGTGAAAGCCAGACCGTGCACTGCCAAAACAAAGTCAACCAATCAGATTGTAGTTATTTTGTTCACCATATTTGGTAAATGAAAGCCATAATCTCATTGTTTGCCATTGGTGGCACCTCAAGTCTTTCAACTTCCATTAATTATACCTCAATTTGTTTCAAGTATTATCATGTCAAAATAAATTCTCTATCAGGTTTAATTTTGTTACATATAAATATAAACTGATAATGGCACTTACGAATGCCATAAGACACCCTTAACTACCCTCCAGCCTTCCCTCCCAGCCTAATTTACATCTCTTCCACCACCCACTTTCCGTAACTAGCCCCCGGCATGCCCCCCTCTTACCTTAAAAAATATGTGTGGTCTTTAAAGACTGCACGTAGTTAATATCCGGACGGAAACCACTACGCAAATTGCGTAGACTATATGACGACGCATGCGCAGTGGCTCCGTACGGAGTAATACGCACTTAAAAAGCATCAGGTGTGAACACGGTCCATTGTGACATCGATGAAGCAATCAGTTGCTTCCAAAAATTCAAAAATGATCCGATACCGTTATCTAATGATGCTACAGTATTTTTGCCCCTGTACAAACTGTTATTACGTCACTTGAAGCTGATGCTTGTCACGTGATCTGCACAATAGTCGTCAGTGTGTACCCAGCTTTCAGTGATCATTTTCTAGTGTTACCTAATGACATTTTAACCAGTTTAAAAATAAAAAATATGAAATCATTATAATAAATAAAAAGGAAAATGTGCTTTAGGCTTCTGACATCTCCCTCCACATGTACTCATCCACAACAACCAATAGTACTTCAAAGAAATCAGAGCGTTCGGAAACTTACTTGGCACCCCGGACACTAATCGCAGGGGGCGCAACACACGGAAGGCTCTTAGAGCTTTCACATCAAAACCTCCAGATTTCCCAGTCGAGTGGGTTCCTCCTTCAACTTCTTTGGGGGCAAAATTGAGTTGTTCCAATGCTACACTAAACAATCTGCAACAACAAACAGGTGAAAAGAAGTCAAAATAATATACAATGGGGATGATCCAGATATGGAAGTAACAGCAAAAAAAAAAAAAAGACAGCAAATATGCACCAGTGGGAATCCCCGCACCGATGGCTTTGATGTCACTGAGAAGTAGATACAGCTACAACTTTTAGTGATTTTAGTTTTTTTGGGCTTTTTTTATGAATGGGTGAGTATGTGATCGGCATACTCACCTATTCATTTTCGGAAGCACCTCCCGCCGGACCACCAGAGAGGTGAGTAACCTTTTAGGCTTAGGGGGAGGGTCAGGGTTAGGCTATGGGTAGGGAGGGTTAGGCTTAGGCCCATGGAAGAAGGGGTTAGGGTCAGGCTGTGGGGAAGGGGGGTTAGTGTTAGGCTATGGGGAAGGAGGCTTAGGGTCAGGCTGCAGGGAAGGGAGGGTTAGTGTTAAGGGTAATAGAAGGGGAGGGTTAGGGTAAGGATTAGGGAAAGGGTTGGGTATAGAATCCATGTTTGGTGCTCCATGGAATGACTGCTATGCCTGTTCAAGGCAGAAGCAATCGTTGTCCCAGCCAGTTCAAAGCTGACTGGGAGAGAACAGCCCTATCAAAGTAGGGCCGTTCTCAGCGGGGACCCACACCCATTTGCACACAGGTTAAACCATGTTGAATGCAAGTGGAGGCAAATTTAAAAAGTGCAAACAGAATAGGTTCAGATGTAATGTATTGCAGCTTATCTCTGAATAAGGGTTTAAAAATAAAGCTGTTAAGTATTTGTGAGCAATAATTAAAATCAGTCAGTATTTGCTGTGCATGCATAACAATTTAATTCATTTGCACCCCTCAATTGCAACATGGTTAGTCCAGGTGCACATTTGCACCTTTTGGTGCAATTACTCCTAGATCTGGATCAGCCCCAATGAGAGGACCTGTTCTATGGTTATATTAGTTTTTAAAATACATTTACCAACACAACTGTAAGAAAATCATCAGTTATCAGGCAGCTTTAGGCAATCATTAACTAAAATGAATGAAAATAATAGTCAATAATAAGAGTAAATAAAAAAAGAAAAACCAAGCAATATAATATAATCTAAGAAGAATAAGTACACACACACAACACATCCAATAACATTCTAAACGCTTTTGTAATGTCTGCCATTATATTTCATTACTTTATTATATTGAACCATATATCTCACTATGGTCTTGGAGTTCTATGTAAGCCCACATATTAAATGCAATGTACACTGTGCAACATATGGGAACCTCATAATGAATGGATTATAAGAATACATCTTATATCACTGCAAAAAACCCTACAAGCAAATATCACTTGGACAAATATTTATCTCATTTTACTCATTTTATGAAAACTAGCATTCAAATCATTCCCACTTTATAAACTGACTGTTATATATGGGGGATAAACACAATTATGTCCTGAGATATCTGTCAAAAGATTTACCGATCTGCAATTACTTTACAGATCTCATGTTACCCGTGGTTTCCATGGAAACAGCTTAGCTGTCACTGTTTCGTAAACAATCTGTATGAACTGTCCCAAAGTCATGACAGTTCCCCCTTCATTAGGATGGAGGTATGGAGAATGATGAATGAGATAAGTGTCAGCGCGTTGGCCCTAAGCGGCAATACATTCCTGCCAATAACATTACATCTGATTTGCTCAGTATAATTCTCCTTTAAGAGGCAGATGAAGACAAGTGCACAGGGGAAATATAATGTAACACTGCTGTAATATAAAGGAGCTTGTTGTCCACATATCATTTTCATAATTGTTCTCTAGTATTTCCTATTAGGCATGGTTGCCAATATCAGGGAGTCTCCCTGAAGAGCTGGTAACCTCCCTGACTCCCTGAAGTGTTGGGCAATCTCCCTGATGCTGATTCAGTTACAGAAGTCATTGCAGTATGAGGACAGAATTTAGACATTGTGTCCTATTTCCTTGCATTAAGATCTATGGAGGTGACAGATGAAGAAGTAATTGATCACCTATACTAAGTATGTACAATAAATACTGCAAATATTTATTCAGTGACATTTTAGCAATCAATAAATCCTGATGCTGCTATTCTTATTTAGAAATTGTTTGCCTGGCAAATGTGAACCAAATGAACCAAACTAATTAAAGCTTTTAATGGGTGGACTATTCGTAGGATACACCCCTTTGATTTTAATGGGCTATTCGTAGGACACACCCCTTTGACACTACAGGACACACCCCTTTGGTGCAGCCTTCATAGTGCTATCAAAGTGTTTAAAATCTCCCTGATATTCATTTGCAAAAGTAGGAAACCACGCTATTAGGTCTGCTTTGCTTTATTGGAAGTATGATAAACAACTTACCCTACAATTACAATGACAAAATCCAGCAAGTTCCACCCATTCCTCACATAGGCATTGGGATGCATTACTAGACCATATGCAATAATCTTCAAAAAGGTTTCAATTGTAAAAATGATAAGGAAGGCATACTCTACTTTTTCCTGAAAAGACAGAAATACACAGGTCAGATTCAGAGAGCAAACAGAGCTATCTCTATGGATAAAGACAATAGGCTGGATCCAGACTTAAGTAAGTGCTTGAAATGAGTTACTCCTGGGCTAAACCATGTTGATTGCAGGGGGAGTCATATTTCATCTGTTGCAAACAGTATTAGAGTTGAGAGGTGATGTTTCCTATCCCAAGTCTGTATAACAGTGTTAGAGTAAAGCTGGTCAGTATCGTTGTGCAGTAAGCAATTCCAAGATATATCCCTGCAATCAACATGGTTTAGCCCAGGAGCAACTTATTTAAAGCACTTACTTAAGTCTGGAACCAGCTCAATGATTAGAAACTTTCATTTAACTTTCAAACTTTTGCACAACTTACGGTATACATTGTTAATATCCTAAACATCCCCATTAATACAAAAACAAGAAGAAAAAAAAATACTGTTCCATAACCTAACACTGTTTAGATACTGGATAAAGACTTCCATTAGGTGAATACATAAACACGTCACACAAGACATTAATACAAAACAATTCAAGTATAAAAGTAATGCAGAAGGGACGGTGTGGAGGAGATGGAGGATAAGAGTATAGAGGGTCCTAAACATCAGCACTTATAATCTACAAGGTACGGGGAAGACTACCAGGAAACATGTGGTTGGGGAATGGGAAAAGGGGCTAGAGAAAAGAAATGAGGGTAAGGTGGGACAAGGACAAAGGATGACAATGGAGAAGCCTGGGCGGAGGACTGAAGAGACGGGTCTAGAGGCAGCGAATAAGAGGGAATTGTCGAGGAGGGATAGGTTATCCTGAAGAAATCAGATCCAAGGGATCATAATCAGAGAGAGAGATCATTCCAGAGAAGAGGTGCAGCACAGGAGAAGTATCATATGCGTTAATCTGTAAAGGAGGGGAAGCCAGTTCAGCTCCAAACAGAGAGGGGATGTGGAGGAGGACCAGCGAGAGAGGGAGATTAGTCCTACTGCAGCACTGCCTATAGACTGAAGGGGAGCAAGGGGAGTGAGGGGGAGACCGTAAAGAAGGAGATTGCAACCGTCAAGTATGCTTCACTATTCCATTGCTGTTACAGCAGCCCTTCATTAGAACTTCTTGCTGATGAGCAAATTAGCTCTGATGAAAGAATTAATTAACTTGTCCCTTAATCCTGGAACAGGCAGTTCTCAGCTGAATTGAGCCCTCACTTAAATTAACAAACGGTTCAAGGAAACGAATAAGGATGTTCACCTGTCACAACCATAACAAACACTGCTAAAACTGAATGAAAACAAACCCAAAAGTTAAATATTCAGTAGGAGGTTTTCATTTTTCCCAAATATTCACATATATTCATAGTAAAGATAATAGATGTTCTTTATTCTAGTTGATGGATTTCAAAGACGATTTTCAATGGATCGGAGAAGGATGTCTTCATGTGACTATAATGTACACAGCAGTACAATGGGCCTGATCCAGACCTACGCTCGCAAGCGATTTTACACTGGTCGTAAGCGTAAAATTGCCAGAAAAAACACACTATGCATGTGCAGAGTGACAACTTCCGGTCGTACCAAAGACCTTTTCGTAGTGCCGATTCATGCGTCTGTATTCTTTGCGTATTTTCCAACGACGGGGCGTGTTTATATTACAAAGTTAGTACGGACGCTGGAGTTAGGGAATGTAGGTGGGGGGAGCCATTTAAATTGTACAGTATGGGCGTGCTTAGCCCGGTATGATCAGCGCGTCGCTACGAAAATTCGTACTGACGGCGGGAAAAGTTAGGGTAGGGTTCAGCCGGCGTACGGAGGTAAAGGTAAGGGGAGTGTCATGGGAGTGAAAGTTTTTACGCTGAAGCGGTAATACGCTCCGCTCTCATACATAGGTCTGGATCAGGCCCAATGTGCTTGATGCTGTGCAACACAGAGACCCGTCTGCTTGTGTTATCCTGTGAAAACAGGGTTCACAGACACAGCGTCATGATGTGCAGAGGAGATGGAAGCCAGCAGGATAGTAGCAGGATAGTACTTAAGGGTTCACCAAGCCCTTACTGTACAATTTCCATACCTCCAACTACCCACCTTGACATATGTGAAATAAGCCCCTTCCCGCCCCATCATAGGAAACAATCTTGTATTAAAGACTGGAGGGTAGATCCAGTCCTGAGTTCTTTTAACGTTCTATCGCGTAACGTATTTACGCTATTGTAAGTACTATGCACTCCCCTTGGCACTCTCCTCGCTCGTACATAGTTTACTCGTTTTACGTTCACCATACCCTGCCTTAACTTTTCCAAGCGTAAGTTATGACGTGCGCAACAGCCTAACCCGGCCCATCCTGTATGATTTAAATGCCTCCCTCCGCCCACAAAGCGTATTTCCGGGTTTCGTATGGATGAACCCTGCCCCTTAGTTCGTATTTACGCTGAAGTTACGTACGATCAAAGTTACGTTGCGTAACATCTGCCGCACGCATGCGCAGTACATACAAAAAGGCAACTTTACGACAGTGGCTGGCGTAACAACGCACTCATACGTAGCTCTGGATCTGGCCCTGGGTCTTAAGGATCCAGATCCATATTAAATGTGCCTTATGCGTGTGTGCAGCAGTGTCCGAAACCTGCGAGCGGGAAAACGGCCATTATGCAGAGGCCATTATGCAGAGGTCTTTATCCCGTCCATCGTCCCCAAACCGCACCACATACACACCTGATGCTGGAAACATACTCCATATTTGCCTAAACGGTTTCATGAGATGTTTAAACTAAAACTAAGGCCCAACATAACATAGGGCCGCTGCCGATACCATTGGGGTAGATCCAGAACTACGTTTGCCGTACGTTTACTCGCGTAGCGTATTTTCGTGTGCGTACCTTCTATACACTCCCCTAGGCACACCCCTTGAACGTACGTATTTTGTCAAGATACGCTTTCCAAACCCTACCTTAACTTTTGCCAACGTAACCGCAGTGATCCGCACACGTACGTATGGGCAACACGTATTTACGCAGCTAAGCACGCCCATACTGTACACTTTAAATACAAACCCCGCCTACTTAACGTATTTCAGACGTATTTGGACTCAGGTAAAATTGGCACGCCCACACGTAAGTATTTAGTTTCAGAATACTTGGCCCCAGGGTTGGCTGTGTCTGTCTTAGAGGACCGGGGGCACCATGGCTGCTGTAACTGTGTGCTGTAGACCAACCAAGCCTTATGCAGTTATGTCCTCCTGTCCCTTGCTCAAGTGTCTATGGGCTGGATCCAGACTTAAGAAGGAGCTTGAAATTAAAAGAGGAAAGTTACTCCTGGGCTAAACCATGTTGATTGCAGGGGAGTCATATTTCATCTGTTGTAAACAAGATTAGAGTTGAGAGGTGATGTTTCCTATCCCAAGTCTAAATAACAGTGTGATAGTAAACCTGGTCAGTATCTGTGTGCAGTAAGCAATTCAAAGATATATTCCTGCATGCAAAGAATACAATTAACTTGACTCCCCCTGCAATCAACATGGTTTAGCCCAAGAGTAACTTCCCTCTCTTCAAGCTCCTTCTTAAGTCAGGATCCAGCCTTATGTTCAGAGCCCTAATGAATAGCATGAAAAAACAGCAACGCAATTCACAAGCCTCTACGGTTATTATACCTGCAAATGCATACCTCCCAACATTACAAAGAACAAAACCATGAGAAATATGCCCCTCCCTGGTCCCACCCAAACACTGCCCATTTTATTAAACCACACCCCTTTGGGCACGGCAGTGGGGCAAAATAAACATAATAAAAAAAAAATAAAAAAAACCCCGAAAACTGTTACCACAACAATATTAATGCGTGTGGAGGAACAGCGGCACAGTCACACCAAATCTGGACTGTCCTGTTTAAATCGGGACGGTTGCGAGGTATGCGAAATGCCGTTATAACAGTTATACAATTCCTTCCATTTGCATGTGTTACAGTTTTTTTTCTATCAATCACATAAAGCAGTAACAATTTTACAGCACATGGCATTTAGACACCATGAATATCAACTAATACACACACTGGCGAACAAACACACATGGCATCAAACCTGACAAACTAATCTGGATTAGGCTTTTCTCCCAAAACTTGTGAGTGATAGGAAATGTAAGATGAAAGTTAGAAGTAAGTAGGTCAGTGCACCGAGAGTGGAATAATGCAAGAATAAACTATACTTTTCTACACTAGAAGCCAACAACAAACATACAGATAACCTCTTCTCTGCAGATTATTTAAGCCAGGAAATCAAAGTTTCACTATACAAAAACCTCCTGTTTGTAAACTGCCAGCACAGGACACACACAATCATCACGCTTCATATCCAACTCACTTAAGGTAGTTGTAACAGCAGACTGACTGCTATCTTTGATAGGGTGTCAGGCATTAGCACAGCAAGGGGGTGGGGCTTGAGGGTGTTATTTATGCAAATTATGGATGATGCCCCACCCCCTGTATAATCAAAGCTTCTATGCATAAGGGGCCTGATCCAGAACTACGCTGGCTGGCGTTAAGACGCCAGCCAGCAGTGTAACCGTCCGTAGCAGCTGGAGGGGGCGTTCCCCAGCGTTACTACGTTCAGGTTAGTCTAGGTGGGCGGGGGGAGGTAGTTTAATGAGGGAGTGAGGGGATTGCGTCCAAACGCTCCTGAGCGAGCGTTATTTTCCCTTGCTTAGGCCGGCTGAAGTTAGGGTAGCCTTCAGCCGGCATAAGCGAGGGAAAATACGCTCGCACAGGGGGTGTTTTTGGGAGAGTGCACGCTGATACGCTATGCTTTACTAAGCACAACACATCGGCATAGTTCTGGATCAGGCCCAAGGATACTAAATATGGGGTGGGACTTGATGTGAAAAAGTCCTAGCTATCCTGAGTTACATTCAGAACCTGAAGCAGTGATTTGCATTAAATTACTGCCTCAAGCCCAGGTCTGGGAGATTTGCCTGATCTCCTGGAAAGTCTGCAACTATGGGCATAAGCAACCTCTCCAGGTGTGCTGAAACTGCAACACCCAGCATTCTCCAAAAGCACAGACATAAGACCGTATTCACAGATCCCAGTGAGTTAGGTCAGGGTTGCCGACTTTTAAAGGCTTCCCTCCGGGAGATGCCAGAGAAAAGCCATAAATGCATGCAGAGGGCGGGGCTTAACAGCACGATTTATGCAAATTGCATAATGTTGCCAGGCAGGGGGGCAGGATTTGAGGCCGTGGTTTTATGGAAACCCCGAACCTCAAGTTCCTTGCAGAAGATTTGCCGTCTCTCCCGGGATACCGGGAAAACTGCCCGAATGTCGTACTATGAGTTAGGTTCAGACAGATCCCCCCGTTTTTAGGTACCTTATGGCACTTTAGACCGCGTGTACGCAATCTATGTAACGAAATGTTACGTAAATAGCGTAGGAGAGTTACTACGCATGTGTAGTAGCTCTAAATATAAAAGTAGGCTTGTAAGATGAAAAACGCGTGAGTGGGAATCCGGTCCAGCATCTTTAGATGGCGTTCTTTTTAGTGTCATAACGAAGCCGGCCACCATTCATTGCCATGAAAACAGTAGCGTTACATGGTGAAACATGCTTTGTAAACCTGGATCACTTCATTTTCATGCGATAATTCCCTTTTTTACATGAAAACGGCCATTACGGCATAAAAAATGAAATGATCACTTTAGTAAAGAGATTGCTGGATGACGCGTTTCACATCAACAATACCCTGGAGGCTGTTTGACGGAAACAAAAAGGTGGCAAGTATAGCCATAGGCTAAATGACCTTTGCTGATGTCACAACCATGTGACATAACTATACAGAACAGGCCAGGCTCAACCATGAGACCATCGTCAGAAATAAAAACCCAGCATCAAGTGGCACAAAGAGCTGTAAGTGCTGGAACAGCTAGATGAATCTGCTTCATAAAATGCTCACTAATTGGGTTCTAAAACTGGTGACAGCGTTATATGATTTAACCCACTTTACATAAATAGCCAAGGAATAAATATGACACCTTTAAGATAGGTCATGCCAATCCTAATCATGCGGAATCATTGTGTATTTTTACATTGGTCATTCTGGGAAACTCGGAACATTAAATAAAAGCCAAAGCGTTGAGAGCCGAGAAGAACAGGAGCCGCGGGCTGGAGAACCAGGCAGAAGACAAACGTAAAGAATTAAGAGCACGCGAAAAGGACACAGGACGTAACGCTGAGCAAATTGGAAGTGACACTGAAAACGCGTCTCTATTATTAATAGGGAAGAAAGAGAGGATGCTGGCTCGGAGAATGCGCTACAGACATAGTCATTTTAAATTATATATGCTAGATTCATTCATCTGGGGATTACTATGTATGTCTGTTGCACTGTTTAATAATGCAATGCCGCAATGTGTTGTGCTTGATATGTTTAACCATTTCATATTAACAGCCTTTCATTTCATCAGGCGCTAGATAAGACTGAAGGAACTGATCTGACATTTTCTAGTAAGCACTAAAATGAAAACACAGCTTTAAATGTCATGTCTTTGACACTATGGGCTAGATTAACTAAACTGCCGAAAAGTAAAAGTGGAGATGTTGCCCATGGCAACCAATCAGAATCTAGCTGACATTCTCTAGTATGTAATAGGAAAGTGAGAGCAGGAATCCGATTGGTTGCTATGGATAACACCTCCACTTTTCCTTTTCCGCGGCTTAGTAAATCTGGCCCTATAAGTATTTGGTTTGAATCACTGGTAAACTATAGAGATTGAGGGTCGGATCCTAAATTACTCTAAGGAGGGCAATTTAGGCAAGATATAGGCCAACTTAGACAGGTGGCGTCTGTAAGTCGTTCTGCGTCCATGCATTCTGCCGTTTAATGCTGCATTCTTATACGTAAGTATGTTTTAGATGGTGGGGCAAGCCCATTCTCCACACATACGTGATACACATGGTGGGTGGGGGAACAGATGCAGATTGCACAATAAGGGCTCCGTTAAGCACTTAGGACCTAACAACGGCAGACTTCCGGACGCTACACTTAGAAGTCTGCAGGAAAATGGTACTGTGCACGCCCAGTGACCGATGCTGCGCTCTGTGTGGATTGGAACTCCCCCCCACGGATGGTACGCACGGTGGTGGGCAGAGGCTTGCAAGCCAAGCCCTTACATATAATGCATGTGGAAAGCATAAAGTAGGGTCCCTGCTGGCAGATACACAATCCGCATGTAGGAGAGCAGGGGGGGATGTCTGGGGGGGTACCCTGCTCTCCTACATGCGGACTTGTGAATCACAAACCCGTACGGACTTAAAAAGTAAGTTTAAATATGGTCTTTAAGTGTGATCCTGCATTCCATACGTGGCCCTTCTGAAAAACACAACAAAGACACAAAGATTCTCACAGATTCTCAGTTACGTAGGTTTCGTCTTACGTACTTTGTTTTATGAAATGAGCTACTACGCATGCATTGTAGCATATTTACGCTATTTACATACTACGCACTATCTGACGTAATCCACATACAGAAATGGTAGGTAGATAGTATAAGTAAGCTACTATGCTTGCGTAGTAGCTCAATTCTTAAAACAACGAAAGACAAAAACTACATAACTGTGAATCCGGACCAAAGTGTGGAACAAACAGCATTGAGAAGCAGGGCAAGGAGTAGTCTCTAACTATAAGTAGACGAAGCAGGGACTGAGCAAGCTGAGAGTGTGCACAGGGAACAGGACTGAGCTACAGGCGCGCACTATAACATGCATTCATTTGCTATGATGAAGAATTACAAGCTGCAACTTGTTTGATATATGTTTTATGCTCACTTACGCTTCTGTATTATACATTTTTATATTTACTGAAGAGTTTATTGATCCACGTTCATCACTCCGGAAATACCTGGGTCTGACCGTTCATGTGCCATAAATTTACCAAGACTGCCCTGGCAAGCAACTGTCAATCAGCCTAAAGAGGAGCTTTTATTGGCTGCAAAATATTAAGGGGACTTTTTGAACATAATGCACAAGACTTTGAGGAGCAGAAAGGAGACAGACGACCTGGTCCGCCTGTAGCTCTGCTATTCGCCTCTATGAATTTAGTAGTTGCCTGTCTCCTTTCTAGTCCACAGGTGTACAACTAAATTCATAGCGGCGAATAGCAGAACCACAGGCGGACCAGAAAGGAGACATACAAGTACTACAAAATGCCGCCTGTCTCCTGTTCCAGCGTGCGGCTCCTGGCTAAGAGATTTGTTTACTATTGCCATAGCAATAGCAAACAAATGTGTCCAATCAGGTGTCTCTGTAAAGAACCTGTGTTGAAAAATAAAACCTTTCACACTGATCCCGTCTGACTGCCAGGTCATTAGAAAACGGAACTTTTCACATCACCACCAAGGGCCGTATCCAGAGAACCGTTTTTGCGGGGAGTTCCATGCGTATTTTTAGTATCGGTTGAACTGCGCATGCGTAGTAACTAAATTTACGCTATCTACGTTGATTTTATGCACGGAAGTCCCTTAGGCACGGACTTGTGGATCGCACTTGGGAAAATAAGTGCGAAGGGGCGTGGTTGTAATCCATCCGAAGAAAATGACGTGAAAGTGGGCGGGGGGAGGCATTTAAATAATCATTTGAGTGAGAGGTTAGTTAGATACGCACGTACATACGCAAGTATTATACACACGGAAATGCACACTTAAAGATAAGGGTGCTCGAGGTGTGTCCGTGTTATGGGTGTTGCCTTGCAACGTCCGTGCGTATAATTGCGAACCTTTCGCTGACGGATCTCCGAATACAGCCCCAAATGTCCAAAAACTCAGAGTATTTGGTGGTGATGTGAAAGGGTTTCAGGTAGTTCTATTTTGTTTTGCAGTGTTATTTTCTAGCAGTGATATCTATCCGGCCTGGTATTATCCTTTGTTATTAATGATGACCCTGCGAGTGAGATAAGCATCATGAAATGTAACACTAGTATTAGGTGATTGAGAAGGCTGAGGTAGTTCCTGGATAGTAATAACACAGTAATCCACATGGTAGTGTGTATACAGTAAAAAATACCATGTGACCTCTCATTCTATATTAATAGGTATGATGTATATATAAGCAAACTTATATATTAACACTAATGTGGAATATAACTTAGCTTTGTGTCACCATGATGAATCTAGATGCACCTCAGAAAGGAATTTATGCTGTCAAATTTCCTGCACGGCGTTGGACAAATCTCTAAACTGCAGAGCCTGCATCATATTAATCTCAGCTGACAGGCTCATCCTCCTTGAGGTAACTGCAGTTGTGTATTAGCTTTTCTTTTTTTTTTTATAAGGTATTAAGTAGGTGGCTGCAGTGCAAATACATTGTCTGATTTGATTGTTTACAGGGGATGGAAGGTAATGAACAGCCATTAAAGCTGGACATACACTAAAGGTGGCCAAACTCTAGAGCGATTATCGGGTGATCGGGCAAATAATCGCTGTAGTGTATGGCCAAGGTCGATTTTTCACCATTTGATCCTCTGAAAAGTTTAATAAATATCGGGAGCAAGCTGAATGGCTCCCTATCCCTGCAATATACGCTGCTCCATATCTAAGTACAAAGCTGCTCTGTCAGATTTAAATTATACCTTCAAAGCTGTCAGAGCAGCACAGTACATAGATATACAGCCACGGCTATTGCAGGGAGTAGTACAGACAGGGATCAGCCAAAGCCGCGCTGTGTGAAATGCGGCTTCGGCTGAATCTTGTCTGTACTACTCCCTGCAATAGCCGCTGCTGTATATCTATGTACTGTGCTGCTCTGACAGCTTTGAAGGTATAATTTAAATCTGACAGAGCAGCTTTGTACTTAGATATGGAGCAGCGTATATTGCAGGGATAGGGAGCCATTCAGCTTGCTCCCGATATTTATTAAACTTTTCAGAGGATCAAATGGTGAAAAATCGACCTTGGCCATACACTACAGCGATTATTTGCCCGATCACCCGATAATCGCTCTAGAGTTTGGCCACCTTTAGTGTATGTCCAGCTTTAATGGCTGTTCATTACCTTCCATCCCCTGTAAACAATCAAATCAGACAATGTATTTGCACTGCAGCCACCTACTTAATACCTTATAAAAAAAAAAAGAAAAGCTAATACACAACTGCAGTTACCTCAAGGAGGATGAGCCTGTCAGCTGAGATTAATATGATGCAGGCTCTGCAGTTTAGAGATTTGTCCAACGCCGTGCAGGAAATTTGACAGCATAAATTCCTTTCTGAGGTGCATCTAGATTCATCATGGTGACACAAAGCTAAGTTATATTCCACATTAGTGTTAATATATAAGTTTGCTTATATATACATCATACCTATTAATATAGAATGAGAGGTCACATGGTATTTTTTACTGTATACACACTACCATGTGGATTACTGTGTTATTACTATCCAGGAACAGTACCTCGGCCTTCTCAATCACCTAATACCAGTGTTATATTTCATGATGTTTCTCACTCGCAGGGTCATCATTAATAACAAAGGATAATACCAGGCCGGATAGATATCACTGCTAGAAAATAACACTGCAAAATAGAACTACCTTAAACCATGGTTGCCAACTTTTGCAAATGAATATCAGGGAGATTGTGATAACCCTATTAAGGCGCTGCACCAAAGGGGTGTGTCCTGTACTACCAAAGGGGTGTGTCTTGCACTAAAGGGGTGTGTCCTGTGAATAGCTCCACCCGGGGTGTCTCGAACTGCCAGGAAAA